>SNQJ01S0093047.1:45086-58585 GCA_010110895.2 Picea sitchensis
TGATCGCTTTTCCAAGATGGCGATTCTAGCCACCTGCAAGAAGAACATCACAGCAGAAGCCACTGCCAAGATCTTCTTTGAATGAGTATGGATACATTTTGGGATCCAAAAAACCATTATCTCATACCATGATAGTCGGTTCCTCATCTCATTATGGTCGAGCCTCTGGTCACTATTGGATACCAAGCTCACCAAATCCACTTCCTTCCACCCCCAGAGAGATGGCCAAACTGAGGTCGTCAATCAGATGGTTGTACATATCCTGCGCATGTACAATTCAAAACACCCCCGCACATGGGATGATATTCTTCCCTATGTCTAGCATAACTACAACTGATCCCTGCATAGCTCAACTGGCCACAACCCCTTTCAGGTGGGGTTGGGATTCCAACCATTGGTCCCCATGGATGTTGCACTACCCCTGGCAACCACCTTGGTCGAATCATCCCCTGTTCCACCAGAAACTAACAAAGCCACTTGGTTCATTGAGAAGATCCAACACATTCTCCAACAAGTTTAGGATATTGTACATAAGTCTAATGTGAAGTACAAGCAACACCATGATCAACATCGGGTGCCACATAAGTTTCAAGTGGGTGACAAAGTTTGGTTGCATTTGCAGAAAGAATGCCTTACAGGGCCCCATCTGAAGCTTTTCCTACTCCGTTATGGGCCATACACCATCACTAAGGCTATGGGTGACAATTATTTTGAGCTCAACATTCCCCCCTTCCTTGGTGTGCATCCAATATTCAACATGGCTCTCCTTCAGCCATATTTCCCACCATTATTGGACACCTCAGATATAGCAGAGAAGTTGACAACAAAAGAGCTCAAACCTGCCTACCTACAATAGGAATCCAGTGGTGAGATTCTGGACATGCATATCAAGGGCACTCGACAATAAAGGATCCATCTTTATCGAGTCATCAAAGCAGGGCAACTCCTGCACCAAGGCAAGTGGCTCACCCAGGGCCAAATTCAACATAGATTTCCTCATCTGATGGGGGAACTCAACGCAATGGAGACCATTTCTTACTAAGGAGGGAGGATTGATCTAGGTGGATATCGGTGGCCACCCACCTATTCCACTGGCTTGAAAAAAAAAGTTCCACCTTGGCAGTTTTTCGACAGTTCATCGAGTTCCAAACTTCTGGGGCCATTTTGAGGCCCTAAACGATGTTTTTTGGGGATTTCGAGCCCACGTGACTAATTTAGGCACTGTACTGGGCCAGTCGAAAAATTTTCTTCCCATTTAGACCTTTCCAACGGGTTATTTTGCGCCTAAAATGGAGATCGTATGCAAAATTTACGACCCCGATAAGTTGATGTACGAACTTACCCAAATAGGGCCCACGTGACTTTTGGCGATTCATATCCTAGGGTTAGGTTTTTGGATGTCTATGGTTTTTGACATTCCTCTTTATTGTAAAATGCCTTCAAAGCCTCATTGTAACCATCTTCTTGCAAATGAGCGCAACCGTCACATCTCTTCTTAGAGATAAGCTGCCACCATTCCAACAAGCTTGTTTTCTGTTGCATTTAACAATTTCAGGTTATTTCCGTATTGAATAGAAAACTAGTTTTACCGTATCTCTATTATTCTGTGTTAAGCATATTTTAATAATCTGTATTCATTTCGTTCTACTCATAAAATTTGGATCAGAATGTTTCCAATATATGGAAGGTCAAGGATCATGGATCTTGTGACGTGACATAGAAACTATTGAGCACTCAACAAACCCTAAAAATACTATGTCAATTTTTTCACTTTTTTGGGTACCACTTGATCTTTGCACTATATGATTCTATTTCCTTTTGAGGAATGTTTTGTCTTTTCTTTTTCTCTTGACTCTCATAGAAATAGACGTAAATAAAGAATCAACATCCAAAACACTTCACCCAACGCATTCAATATTCGGCATCAAAAGGAATTCATAGAAATAAAAGAGCCACTCAGGAAACCTTAGTCACCGAACGTCGATCTCCATTGGCATCGGCAAAAGTAAGTTTGTTTTGCACCAAAGTTTTGCATAAGGATATCGCCGATAGTCGATTCCTCTTCAGAATCGCTAAAAGACAAGGGGAATAGACATTAACGAGGAAGGAAACGATATCGTCAATAGTTGATACCCGACGTGCTAATCTAAATCAGGGAAGACCTAAAAGAATCGCAATGATCAATCTGACCACGGTAAAGAGTTTTCTCGATCGTCAATCCATGAAGCGATTCAACATCGAGACTTTCGTGAGGAAACTAATCCAAAGAGTAGCACGTGATGGGTTTATCGCCGATATCCAACCCCCAATACCTTTTCGGCATCGGTGAACCCATGTTTTGTTCTAGAATGCAAAAATAGAAGAAATTCTTGACTCCGATTAATACACGTGAATTAGGTCACCGGTCTTCAACGCCACGTGTCCTTTCCAGATTGGAGAAATGTACGGTCTAGTTTTACCCCGAGTCATTCCTCGTTCCCTAAGCCCAAGTCGCACCTTTGAGTCATCTTTGCCACGATAGCATTTGTATGTGTAATCGATCAGCGTCGAAGTTTTTTTGCTGAAGGATATCAACGAAAACGTCCGTAGCACATCGTCGATCCCTGATCCACCCACTGATAGAGCGACATGATAGGATGTTTTAGTGTTAGATATGATTATATTTTGAGCATTTAAGGGGATAATTAATACCAAATATCACATTAGTTTCTACCTCGTGTGTCAATCAAAATATTCGTTTAGAATCCCCGATAGACAACATCACTCTTCGCGCCTCCACCGTCAACCCACGATGAATTTAAGTTGCAGAGATTCGATGACAAATTTCCTTAAATTTCACTCATCACCTGAATTGAATGGATGATGCGACACAGTAAGTTCTTCACTGGTTTAAATTCTCTTGAACCATTGTAATTGGAATCATTCTGTGCGTAAGGAAATTCAGAGCATCCGGAGAAGCAAGACGAGCAATTCGAAAGCTGCAGAGATCCCGTGAGTATCAAATAGCCATGTTTAGAAAGATTTACCGGAATGTATCCAAGTCTGTGGATTTTTACGTGGTTTCATTTCATATATTTTCTATCCATTTATTATCTTTATACAGTATCTGAAGGTTTATTTAAATTGCAGGAACAATGCCACCAAGAAATCCAATCACAAGACGATCGTCGAGGGAGCCCAAGCTGAAAGAACCAGAGGTAGGAGAAGGCTCTTCTCCAGGGGCCGCAAAACAATTATAATATACTCTTAGGCCGGAACCAGTCATTAAGACATCTACAAAGAACTTTTTCACACAACCTCTGGCCTTTGGAGACACAGATTCAAGAACAGGGACTAAGGCGACACTCCCACATTGGGGAGAACTCTTTAAAAAGATCAGTCGGGAGGAATTCCCGAAATATATCCCTCACAGTGACCCATATGTGAGAAATCTCAATGACAAAGTTTTTATGAATATCCGACAGTCGTACCTGCACATGGTAAAAAGCATAACCCCATTGTTCCCTTGTATAGAAATTCTTAAGTAGCTCATCGACCACAGAGACACGCCGAAGTGCTTGATCAACGATGAAAATGGCGGGTGTGTCGGGGTCTTCCTTTCGGTGGAGGTACATAAATATTACAAACTTTGAGACCCCGAGGAGCGGTTGAATACAGATTTCGTCATGAATTTCTACGAGTGCCATGACACCAGCCAGGTGATGGCTTCATGGTGGAGAGAAGATAAGAAATACACCAACCGGAGCACCGGCTAGTATTAGACAACCGACTTAAGGGAGCCATACATCTACTTGATTTCTCTCATCTACCGATTATATGGGGAGAAGGACTACTCCAGATTCTCAGAGGCATGGATGCCTTTGGCTTACACAATGGCCATTTTTAGGAGCGGCTTCAATTGGGGAGTCATCATCTCTAAGAAAATGAGCATCTGCATGCAACAAGATCATACGCCGAAGGAAGGAGAGACACCAACCTTCTACATGGCTTCATATTTACTTGATGTCATGTGTGCTAGAAACATTTTCGTAGGCATGAACCTGAGTTGGCACATCACAGAGCTCCTGGTCCATGTATATTTCAGCATCATATGGGAGAAGAAGTACAATAAATTCTACTCCCTCATTTGCGATGAATTCATCGCACATATTTATTTCATTCTTTTCAAGAAAGAATGCCTAAGACTATCAGTTACGACCAAAAAGATGATATCAAAGGTAGCCATTGGTACCTCGACGAGAAAGACACATACATCAGGGTGTTTGGGGCCATCGGAGCACCACATCTTCTACCAGCACATGTCCCTGACTGACTTGTAGTGGGAGAGATATGATACTAGACCATCTTGCAAGGCTACAATGCCACTCTAGTCAAGGAAAAGAGAAGGGAATTCATGCCTTATGGTTTCCATGTAGGCTTCTACATGGTGAAGGACACCATTCAAGCCAAGCAAGCAGGACTGAGCCAATTGGAGTTCAGATTCTAGAGTGGTCGATTCCTCAAGCATGACCCAAAGGGTATGGTCTTGAAACATGCCTCACAAGTGTCGTCCTGCTGGACATATGCCCACGACAAGTTTGAAGATGAATTCTTCAAAGAAAATTCCCATGACTGGGACAAAGTGGTGGAAAGGATGGATGAACCTAAAATGACTATGTTCAAAGCCACAAGTCTGGATGAATAGGTGATAACCATAGAGAAATTGGCTCAAGAGGCCCTCTAGGCCAGGGAAGAAATGATAGCGGAAAAATAAGCAGAGGTCCCCCTAGTAGATTCGATGCAATAAATAGGTTTCCCTATGACATAGGATGCACGGGAAAGGGGGTTGCTTATGATAGAACATGTGCATCGAATAATTGATCAGTTGTAAGATGAACCATACCTCTCAGGAATGACAGGATCCCCTTCCAATAACCCATATGAAATCCATACAGGCCCACGTGGCCCGGAGCTAATAGACATTGATGAAATCGTCGAGTTAGACAACCCAGAAATCACAACACCGCATGTCGGATGACCAGGGAATGTGTCATCTCAGCAGGAGATAGTCGAAATATTAGGGAGAGAAAGTGTATGAGACCCCCTCCACAAATTAATAAACATCTACGATGATGAAGAGAGCCCGAAGGTATCCCTGGTGACCCCTGTACAAATCATAGAGGAAAAAGAGCTAGAGAAGGCATCTTCCCCAACTCTCGACGCTCAAATTCACCTTCCACGGAATGAATAAGAGGTTGAAAGTGTCTTAGACACTGAGAAGCCCGACGTGTCGGAGACCCAAGAGGATAGTTTGAAGGATGGGCTAGAAATGGGCGACCAAAAGGAAGAATCTCTTCAGCAAGAAATCAGTGTCTCAATGGATGATAATCAGGTAAGTACCGAGCCTACCCCTAATTCTTCAATTTCAATCAGTACTCAACTTCCCGATGAGAAAAAAATAGAATTTGGACCCTCCGAACACATGGAGGAAGTTCAAGAACTTAGTCTTGAACAAATATACACCATCAGGAGCCTGGGACATATGCTCACCTGGGGATATCAGCAAATGCCCAAACTCGTGGACAAAGTATCTGACATAAATGCCATCGCTTATGACCAGAAAAGGAAATCTATCATGCAGAGAACCACCAAGAAGAGGAGGATCACTTTAGATCTCTCCATCCTCATCACCACAAAGGAAAATCTGATCAACATAGAGCATGGTAAGACATCTGAACTTATCGACGTAGGGATGGAAATCACAAATGCCACCTTGGATAAAGAGAAAAGGGATGAAGAAGAGTTGGTTGCTGCTCTAAAGGAATTAGAACATTTGCGCCACTTGGTGAAATATTACTAGGACACCACAAAGGTCGTGGTGTTCTTGAGAAGTGAATTCCAGGAGTCCTATAGTAAACTTATGGATGAATGACACCTATTCACTACAAGGATAGTCGAGTTGCAAGAAGACACCATCATGGAACTGGCCACGTGCAAGGATATGGAGAGGTGGTATGAGAAAGCACACCAATCCATGGAAAGGATCGACTATATCAGCGCGGTGCAAAAGGGTTGAGATGCTTAATATCACGACATCTGGGTGCTAAGAGAAAGAAGCATCGACCGCATAAGGAAATCGGTCAAATATTGGGTTAAAATGGCTCAGGAAGCTCATCAAGAAATCCAAGAGAAATGGGCCAAGTGTGAGAAACGTTCGACCAATATCAACTGAGCAATGAAGGACATCGGCCTCCCAGAATTCAGCACACCTGATGACTTTGTCGACTTGCGCGATGTATTCAAATCACATGCCGAACAAGACTCATCATGGGCCGAGGAAATATCAAGGGTGATAGATATGGCACCAAGACAGGTGTGTCAGTTCATGGAGCACCCAATCAAAGCTCAAGCCATGTTGCAACAGTTAAGTGCCAGAATAGTCAAGTATCGGGCACGAGAAGTAGAGATAAGAGATATTCTTTCGGCCCCAATGGAACAACATAGGTTCCCGTATGATAACACATGTGAGTATCTCTTCATCAAATGGTCGGAGTACGAGAAGATTCATCCACTTAAGTGAGATCATGTGATGACACTTAGAAAGACTAATAGAATAAAATGCCATGTGGCAAGTTTTTTTTTACTTAGTTTCACTTTAATAGTTACTTTTAGTTAATAGTAAGTTATAAGTAGGAGGATCGACCTATTAGCAAAAGGTCGATGGTTGTTGCAAAGACCCTCATTTTTTATTTTGTAAAGAACTATTTTAGAGCTTCCTTTAATCGAGAAGTCTTGTTTAGGACCAGAGACAAGTTTTTGTTTTTCATCAAAAGTGTGTATGATTGGATGTGGAGAAGAATTATTTCTTATTTCGTCTCATGAATGGATGTTGTAACGAGTAAGAGCTACTAAATATGTTGATATGTTATTTGATTCAATGTTTTACGGTTCTTGTCTTTAATGTTGAAGATAAATCATTGTGTTATTATGTGATTGATGATTAGAGTTGAGTGAATTATTTTACTTTCCATCGTTTATCGCATGAATGTTTTCTTTTGATACATTGTATCTCAGTCGGTAATTGGAATACCAACACGGTTAATTTATTAGTACTATGACTGTGGTAGAGAATCATTGTCTGCATCAGTCCCACCTAAGAGAAAATACAAAAAAACGTAATGTTTGAACTGAAGGAGAAACCTTCGCAAGAAAACGTAAAACTCATCGATTAATTGGTTAGATCACAAGATCTGGAGAACCATTCTAACATTAAACGATGCAGAGTCTAATTAGGCCTCAGTGGTGGTTTTGGTTCCTACTATTGAGTTAAATGGATTTAGGACCCCTCAACAGAATTGGCACTAGAAGGAGGGCCTGAAGAATGAATGGCTGACACTATTTTTTACAAAATCTCTCACACATCCTATAGATTCAAAATAGCCCACATGCATGGCTAGTCATTCCCAAGACATCCCACACACACTGAGTACTCCTGAAACGCGTAACTCACACCAGCCCAAGGAAGAGCGCATGTTCCCTGATATACCTTACACTCTTCCTCATGAGGAATTGAACCAATTCAAAAGAATCACAAGAGCGTACGCCCGTCAGATCGATGCATTTTCCTTAGCTTCATTACTTCCTCGAAGAAAACAAATAAGCAGACCAATGGTCAAGTCCCCTCACCAAGTGTTTGTGCACACAGTAGAATACCTGATAGATTTCACTGTCACTAAAATCGGACATCCTCTTAATATAATCCCTTAAACACCAGCCGACAACTTCTCTGAGCCGGATGATTTTTCAGAAGACGAAGGGTTTAACTTAGAATGCTCAGTTTCAGGATCTGAAGACATGGAAGATAACAATGACCATGATGAAAAAAGGGGAATCCCACTACATATTAATCCACATTGTTTTTCCAGAGATTCTTTGGTCGTCCCCAAACAAGTACATAATCTTCCTCGACATCCAAAGAAGTTTCTCCCTAAATTTGACCCCGAAACCCCAGGGTTCCCTGAAGACCATATTAAAAAATTCATACTAGCTATCAGACTGATGAATGTCTAACATGAAGGCGTAGTGTGCAAGAGTTTCCCCTATACCTTTGAGAACTCAGCCTACACATGGTATTTTAACTTACCTGTAGGTTCCATAACTAGTTGGACGAAGTTTCAAAATGATTTTCTGGATAAATTTGTCAAAGAAACCACTATAGGAGCTTTGATGTCTGAATTGTTCATCGCCACCATGAGTTCAAAGGAGAAGGTTAAATATTTCAATCAAATATTCACAACTATCTTAAACAAATTCCAACCTGAAGATAAACCTACTTAGGAGTTGCAAATCGAAGTATATGTTAATTCTCTCCCAGCTTCTATTTCCATATTTGTGAAGAGGTTTTCCAAACCAACCTTAGATGAGAATTTTGAAGAATCCAAAATGATAGAGTTTCAAATGAAAGGATGTAAATAAGGCCAGATCTCATTAGTTAAGAAATAATTTCAACCTCCTTCCAGGAGAGGACTCCTGTTAACTAGACCCCCAGGGAAACAAATAGAACAAGTTCCTGAAAAGGGAAGTGGAGACATAGAATACCTACAACACATGGTTAAGAAGTTATAAAATGAAATCATAGATATGAAGAGAAGTACATGAGAGGGAAACCAAGGACAAAGGCCCTATAAACCCTTTTTCAAAAGGAATCCACCATTCAAAGCAATTGAACCTCCCCCGGCCAACTTGAACATCAATCTGGGAAATGTAGCATCCGACTCTTTCTGTACCTACCATCAAGATAATCACTCTGAAAGAGATTTCCCTCAATGGGTGCATGCCATGAATTTGATGGCCAACCGGATTCTAGATAAAGTCTCCCTAACCAAACAATCAATTGGCTTAGTTATGAATATTGTCGATCAGGAAGAAGTTGCTCCACCAGAAGAAATTTCCATGTTGATATGGGACCCTAACCGACCTATGCATTTTGATGACCTATTTGAGGTTCAAGAACCACCTGCAAAAGTATTGGTTTTGCAAACATGAAGTAGGGGTCAACCTGTCTCAAATGACCTTACTATGACCCCAAATTCGGGAGGAAAACCAGCTCCCGATCACCCGAAAGAACCTTTTGTTCCCCGAAGAAACCCTACAAACATCCATACACGAGAATCACCCAAGCTAGATTACAACATAGTAGAAGATTTGAAGAAGTTGAAGGAAAATATATCGGTCATGTACATGTGTAGAATCCCTCAGCAAAAGGACTTTCTGCTAGAAGCATTGAAATTAGTAGGAAATTCGACAACAAGAACTGACCAAGGAAGAAACCTAACTCCCACAGATATAGGAAATAAACCAACTATGAATGCCTTCTCTGAAGATAAGAAGGTAAAACCTTTTGTCCCACCATTCCTTTTAATGTTTGAAGTCTTTAACAGGAATCGCCATAACCGTTTGGTCGACTCAGGAGCATCCTCTAATGTTATGCCACTATCTATTTGCAAAAAGTTAAATGTAGTTCCTCTCAAAAGAGATAAGCATGTGATACAACTAGACAGAACCCATGTGAAGGTCATGGGAGAAATCAAGGATGTGATGATCAGAATAGCAACACATCCTAAATTTGTACAAGTAATTGACATTATCATAGTAGATATCCCAGAAGCTTATGGGTTATTGTTGAGTCAAGATTGGTTCGAGAAGTTAAACAGATACTTTAGTACGGATTTGGCTCACCTCTGGCTACCATTAAAGGGACACACAAATATGATCAGAATTGATAGAGAAAGATATATGAAACATATTGTTACCGACTTAGAAACCCTCAATGAACCCTCATTGATAGATTTCTCCGTTCTAGGAAATTATTCATGTGACTCCGATTTCAGGAACTTATTCCCCCTCTCATCTAATGTCCCTCTTACTCAAAACTGTGAAATGATTTTTCAAGAGAAACTACCAACGGCAGCGGAGGAAACCCTCTTCTTTCAAGAACCTACATTAGAAATCACGGAACAAATAGGAAGGGAAGAGGAAAGTGACAAGAAGGAGGAAGACGATAGGTTTTTCCCACAGGTTTGGACCTTATACTTTGATGGATCTAAATCAAAAGAAGGATCAGGGGCAGGGTACATCCTCATTGATCCAAAAGGAAAACGTCATTTCATGTCCTGCATAATAGATTTCAAATGCACAAAAAACACCACCGAGTATGAAGCTCTAGTACAGGGGTTAAAGAAAGCCATAGACTTAAACGTCAAAGAATTGAAGGTTTTCATAGATTCAGAAATCATTGTTAGACAAGTAAGGAACACTATACATTGCAACTCCCCACACCTGAGGAATTTCCAACAGGAAGTTCATAGGCTAATAGATCATTTTGAAGCCTTTAACATTACAGTGATCCCTAGAGAAAAGAATATTTTTGTTGATTCTCTGGCCACCGCTGCTTCAAGGATATCACCTATACAGAACTATGAAGCCTCCCAGTTCACTATGGAGATAATTTACAAAACTTCGGTGCCCAAAAATATTTATAATTGGAAGGTCTTTGAAGGAGATGAACAGATCATAAACGTTTTGACGAATCAGGATAATTTTAAAGACTTGGCTATTGACAATGAAATATTCCAAGAACAATCAACAGAAACTGATCCTTAGACAGACCAACCGACTGATAAACCAAGGTCTCACATGATACCAAAAGGAATAGTCAGTTTAGAAAACCTTTTTGATCTAAGAGAAAGATTTAAAGGGTCAAAGAACGCAAAGACGGGTAGTTCATGTCCCATGCATGAAACTATAAATCCAGGAACCCCGAAAAACCCCAAGAATGTAAATCTCGGCAAGACAATATCTAAAGAGGAAAGGAAGGCCTATCTCAAACTTTTCAGACAATATCAATATGTCTTTGTATGGTTCTATAGAGATTTTAAAACTTATGATACTCGTATCATTCAACACACTATCCCGTTAAATCCTGAAGCTTCCAACAGAAGATCTGGAAATACCACCCATACCTGGATCCTCTCATGTTTCATGAGTTAAATAAACTATTAGGAACCAAAATTATCTTCCATGTTAGACACTCTGCATGGGTAGAAAATTTGGTTTCTGTAAGAAAAAATTCTGGGGAGATCCGCCTATGCATAGATTTCAGAAACCTCAACAGAGCTTCAAAAAAGGACAACAACCCATTCCCACCAATGGAAAAACTCTTGCAGACTGTGTCTCACTCTGATATTTTCTCCCTGTTGGATGGTTTCTCAGGTTACAACCAGGTTCTAGTCTCAAAATAAGACTGCTTGAAAACTACCTTCCGAACCAAGTGGGCAACCTTCGCTTATAAACGCATGCCCTTTGGGTTAATCAATGTAGGAGAAACTTTCCAAAGGGTCATGGATGTAGCATTTCAAGAACTGATTAACAGATGTGTAGTATTTTATTTGGACGATGTAACTATGTATTCAAAGAACAAACAGAATCACATCCAACACTTAACCCAGATTTTTGAAAGGTGTAGAAAATATGGTATATCCTTAAACCCGAAGAAAACTATTTTCGGCGTCGAAGAAGGTAAGATGTTAGGCCACATTATATATCAAGAAGGAATTTGCATAGATCCAGAAAGGATTAAGGATATAGCTCAGCTTCCATTACCTCACAACAAAAAGGCTATCCAATCGTTCTTCGGGAAAATCAATTTTGTGAGGAAATTCACCCCCGATTTTGCGGAAACTATCAAACCGTTACAAAAAATTATTTGTAAAGATGTTGAGTTTAAGTGGGATGATAAACAAAAGAAGGATTTCAACAATATTAATACTGCAATATCTCAAGCCCCAGTGCTGCGAAGTCCTTATTTCAACAAAGATTTATTCCTCTATACTTTCGCCTCTGACCAATCGTTAGTCGCAGTATTAACTCAGAAGGATGATGAAAACAATGAGGCCCCGATGTCATTCATGAGCACTAATCTCCAAGGTGCCGAATTAAATGATCCTACTATAGAAAAGAAGAATTATGCAGTTTACAAGGTAGTAAAACATTTCATATCTTACATCCTCAAGAACCATACCAAAGTCATCGTGCCTCACCCTGCAGTTTGATCCCTGTTTACTCAACAGGAGATGGGGGAGAGAAGAGGAAAATGGATGGAATTAGTCCAATAAATTGACCTAGATATAAAACGTTCTAAATTGGTTAAGGGACAAGGGTTATGAAAATTGGCAGTTGAAGCCCAGGACCAAGTAAATGAAGACCCCAGATAGGAGAATGAATTGGCATTATGGTGTGGTGAAGCTTCATACGTCTCCCCAGGGAAAGAGTATTGGTATGAGAAGCTGGCTTATCTCCCGCATCATGGGACTTTCCCAGAGAACCTAAACCATAGGGAAAGGATAGCTCTCAGGTTAAAATCCACACAATATCGCCTCATAAATTCGGTGCTCTTCTGTGTTAATTATGACAGGGTAATTTTAAAATGTCTCGAATGCAAAGATGCAGGCAAAGTTCTAAAAGAGATCCATGATGGTCCTACCGATGGAAATTTCGTAGGAAACACCACCGCTCATAAAATACTGAGGGTTGGATATTATTGGCCTACTCTATTCAGAGACGCTCACACATACACTAGAAACTGTAAGACTTGTCAAATAAGCGCGGGGAGGGAGAAGTGAGCAGTTGTCCCACTCCAACTAGTGGTTGTTTCCAGGCCTTTTGAGAAATGGAGGTTAGATATCATAGGAGAAATTACACCAAGTCCATAAAACCAACATAGGTACATACTGACTGCCATAGATTATTTCACGAAATGGGCAAAGGCCATCCCTCTGACTCATGTAAACGAGAAGGTGGTGATCCAATTCATAGAACAATAGTTGATCATAAGGTTCGATGTACCTTCTTTCCTTTATTTTGATAATGCAGCTTACTTTTATTCCACCTTATTAAAAAAAAATTCTCTGGACAAAGGAATCATAATTAGATACTCCACAAACTATCATCCATAGGGAAACATAGTGGTAAAATCAACTAATAAGAACCTAGTAAGAATATTAAAGAAAATAGTTGTAGACAACTATAAGAATTGACATAGTTAACTTCATAATGCTTTATGGGATGATAGAGTCACACACAAGGAAGCTAAAGGTAATTCTCCATACTTTCTGGTATACGGGCAGGAATCCATTCTCCTGAATGGGCTTTATCTTCCATCTCTTCAACTAGATCAGGATTCCGGAGGGCATCCCTCATCAGTCATACAACAAAGAATTGACACCCTGCTCATGCTAGAAAAAGAAAGGAAGAAAACTAAATCAAAGTTCATATCTCACCAGTAGATAGTTAAAATATGGTTTGATAAGCATCGGGATAAAGAGAAGAATTTTGAGGTAGGAGACTTAGTCCTAAATTGGGACAGAGCAAATGAGCCTAAAGGAAAGCATTCTAAGTTTCAGAATCTATGGATCAGACCTTTCCAGGTGGCTGAGAAGATTAGGTTAGGCACGTATCGACTG
>SNQJ01S0093047.1:69481-92044 GCA_010110895.2 Picea sitchensis
TTTAGGTACAGATTGAAATCTCCCCACGAGTCCTACAACCTGTATGATGTTAGGTCTTATTGTTGTTGAATAGAGAAAACTTCGAACCATTGATATGTACATTGTTTGGTTCACTTTTGGTGAGTCATCTTCTAGGCTTAGTTTACATATAGTGACCATGGGAGTACTCATAGGTTTACTATCTTCCATTTGGAATTTATTTACCATTTCCTTGATATATTTGTCTTGGGAAACAAATATTCCATTTTTTGTTTGATTTACTTGTAAACCTAAGAAGAAGGAAAGTTCTCCCAGCATAGACATTTCAAATTCTTCTTGCATTTTGGTTGCAAACTTTTTTCTTAGTGTAGTATCAGACGTTGAGACGTTGATTTCTTACTGAAGAGATTATTCCTTTTGGTCGCCCATCTCTAGCTCGTCCTTCAGACTATCCGCTTGGCTCTCCAGTGCGTCAGGATGCTCAGTGTCTAAGACACTTTAACCTGTTGGTCATTCTATGGAAGGTGAATTTGAGCATCAAGAGTTGGGGAAGATGCATTCTCTATCTCTTTTTCCTCTATGATTTATATAGGGGTCACCAGGGATACCTCCACGCTCTCTTAATCATCATAGATGTTTATTAATTCGCGAAGGGGGTTTGGTACACTTTCTCTCCCTGATATTTTGACTGTCTCCGGATGAGCTAAAACATTCTCTGGAGATCCATCCTGCGGCGTTGTGATTTCTAGGTTGTCTAACCCAGTGATTTCATTAATGTCTATAATATCCGGGATGCTAGGGCATGCCTGGCTTCCATATGGGTTATCAGCAGGGGATCCAGTCATTCCTGAGAGGTCTATGTCATCTTATAGCTGATCAATTTTTCACTATGCTTGTTCTATCATAAGCAAAACCCTTTCCCCCACGTCTTGTTTCATAGGGAAACCTCTTTCTTTCATCAGAGCTACTAAGGGGACCTCTGCTGCGTCTACCGCTATCATTTCTTCCCTAGCCCTGAGGGCCTCTTAGGCTGATTTCTCTATGGTCGTCACCTATTTATCCAGACTCATGGATTTGAACCTGGTCATTTTAGGGTCAACCATCATTTCCACCACTTCATCCCAGTCCTGGGCATTTTCTATGAAGACTTCATCTTCAAACTTGTCGTGGGCATAGGGCCAGCAAGATGACACTTGTGAGGCATGTTTCAAGACTAGATCCTTTGGGTCGTGCTTGCGGAATTGGTCGGTCTACAATATAAACTTCAATTGGCTCAATCCTTCTTGCTTGGCTTGAGTGGTGTCCTTCACTATGTAGAAGCCTACATGGAAACCATAAGGTATGAATGCCCTTTTCTTGTCCTTGACCAGAGTGGCATTGTAGCCTTGCTGGATGGCCTGGTAGCATATCTCCCCCACTACAAGTCGGTCAGGGACATGCGCTGGTAGAAGCTGTGGTGCTTCAGTGGCCCCGAACAACCTGATGTACGTGTCTCGCTCGTCCAGGTACCAGTGGCCTACCTTTGATATCATCTTTTTGGCCGAGACCGATAGTCTCGCGCATTCTTTCTTGAAAATAATGAAATAAATGTGCGTTGAATTCACCACAAATGAGGGAGTAGGATTTCTTGTACCTGTTCTCCCATAGGATGTTGAAATATATGTGGACCGGGAGCTCTGCGACATGCCATCTTAGGTTCCTTCCTGCAAAAATGTTTCTGACACACATGACATCAAGTAAATATGAAGCCATGTAGAAGGCTGGTGTCTCTCCTTCATTTGTTGTTTGAGACTGTTGTATTCATATTCTCAGTTGCTTAGAGATGATGGCTCCCTAATTGAAGCCACTCCCAGAAATGGCCACTGTGTAAGATAAAGGTATCCATGCCTCTGAGAATCTGGAGCAGTCCTTATCCCCATATAATCGGTAGATGAGAGCCATAAAATAGATGTATGGCTCCCTTAAGTTGGCTTTCTGGTACTAGTCGGTGCTCCGGTTGGTGTATTTCTTATCTTTTCTCCACCATGAGGCCATCACCAGGCTAGTGTCGTGGCGCTCATAGAAATTCATGATGAAATCTGTATTCAGTCACTCCTCCGGGTATTGAGGTTTGTAATATTTCTAGACCTCCACCGGAAGGAAGACCCCGACACACCCACCATTGTCATCATTGATTAAAGACTTTTTTGTGTCTCTGTGGTTTATGAGCCACTTCAAAATTTCTATACAGGGGAACACCGAGGTTCTACTTTCTACCATGTGCAGGTATGACCATTGGATATTTGAAAAAAATTCATCCTCAAGCTTTCTCACATCCAGGTCACTGTGTAGGATATATTCCAGGAATTTCTCCATGCTGATCTTTTTGAGGAGTTTTTCCCAATGTGGGAGTGTCGCCTTAGTCCATGTGCTTTCCTTTGTGTCTCGAAAGGCCGGAGGTTGAGTGAAAACCTTCTTTGTAGATGTCTTAATGACTGGTTCCGACCTCGGAGTATCTTCTAATAGTTTTGCGACCGATGGAGAAGATCCTTCTCCTACCTCTGGTTCTTTCATCTTCGACGCCCTCGACGATCATCTTGTGGTTGGATTTATTGGTGGCATTGTTCCTTCAATTGTAATAAACCTTCAGATAATGTGTAAATAACAGAATCAGATAGAAAATATATGAAATGAAACTATGTAAAAATACACAGACTTGGATACCTGCCTGTAAAGCTTGCTAGACCTGGCTATTTGATACTCACGGGATCTCTACATCTTTCGAATTGCTCATCTCGCTTTTCCAGATGCTCTGAATTTTCCTGCGCATAGAATGATTTATATTACAACGAATCAATAGAATTTAAACCAGTGAAGAGCTTACCATGTCAAGTTATCCATTCAATTTGGGTGATGAGTAAAATTTAAACAAATCTGCCACCGAATCTCTGCAACTTAAATTCATCATGGGTTGACGGCGGAGGCGTGGAGGGTGATGTGTTCTATTGGGGATTTTAAATGGCTGTTTTGATTGATGCACGAGGTAGAAAATAATGTGAGATTTGGTATTAATTATCCCCTTAAATTCTCAAAATCTAATCATATCTAACGCTAAAATGTCCCATCATGTCACTCTCTCAGTGGGGGGATCAGGGATCGACGATGTGCTATGGATGTTTTCGTTGATATCCTTCTGAAAAAAACCTCCAATGACGATCGATTTAACGTACAAATTCTATCATGGAAAATCTAACTCAAAGGTGTGACTCAGGCTTAGGGAATGAGGAATGACTTGGGGTAAAACTAGACTGTACGTTTCTCCAATATGGAAAGGACACGTGGCGTTGAATACCGGTGACCTAATTCATATGTATTAATTGGAGTCATGAATTTATTCTATTTGTGAGTTCTAGAACAAAACTTCGATTCGTCGATGTCGAAAAGGTATCGCGGGTCGGTGATCAGCGATAAACCCATCATGTGCTTCTCTTTGGATTAGTTTCCTCGAGAAAGTCCTGATGTCGAGTCACTTCGGGGATCGACGATCGGGAAAACTCTTTAGCATGGTCAGAATGATAATTGCGATTCTGTTATGTATTTCCTGATTTCGATAAGCATGTCAAGTATTGACTATCGTCGATATCATTTCCTTCCTCGTTAACATCTATTCCCCTTGTATTTTACTGATGCTGAAGAGGAATCGTCTATCGATGATATCCTTATGAAAAATTTTGGTGCAAACCAAACTTACTTCTGTCGATGCCGATGGAGATCGACGTTCGGTGACTAAGGTTTCTCGAGTGGCTCTTTTCTTTCTATGAATTCCTTCCGATGTCTAATATTGAGTGCGTCGAGCGAAGTGTTTTGGCTGTTGATTCTTTATTTATGTGTTAATCCTTTTTAATTCATGGGGTTTCATAAATTTAAACAAAATTGAATAGCTAATGAGAGTCAAGAGAACAAGAAAAGAAAAAACATTCCTCAAAAGGAAATCGAATCAGATAGTGCAAAGATCAAGTGGTACACAAAAAAGTGAAAAACATGACATAGGATTTTTAGGGTGTGTTGAGTGCTCAACAAATGCCGACTTACTGGGAGAAAGAAGAATCTTTGTTCCTTCCTCGGGCTCGACTGATGCAGAAACTGGTTAAGAACTTAACTAGTTTTTATCAGAGCCCCTTTCACCCTTGCATTTGAAATTCCCCGGTTGATACATCCCGGCATGCCTGTGGGGTTTTCAAATTTTATTCAACCTTCATTTCCTGTAACCCTGACTGACGCCCCCTTTGACAAGAGTCTATTAAAGCGTTCACTAGCACTAGGCCTTTTAGTTACCCTTATTCAGTTTCTACGGTGTTGCTCCGCTGCCAACGAGCATCCATAGCCCCGACGAAGTCACTCCGACGTCATAGACCTTGCTCCGCTGCCAGCAAGCATCCATAGCCCTGAAAGAGATATCTGCATACCCTCTCCTATTGTGCTCTCATTTGATATAGTTTATTTTATTTTTCAGCAGAATGCCTTGAGCAAGAGGGAGAGGAGGACGTCTGTTATTTGCAAGAATGAGATGGTTAAGGTGAAATTTTGCTAGCTTTGTTTCTAAGGTACATGTAGTCCTTTCCATCTTACCTTCTTTACATTAATGTTTTCACCATACCACCATGCAGACACTTCTGCATTTATCCAAAGTTGTTTATCTGTGCAGGTTAGATAGAGAATCTCTTGAAACAACCGCAGGGTCCCCAACATTTCTTGTGTTGTATGTGAGCGATGAGTTAGGAGTAGAGTTCTCCATGTCACATGATTTGAGGTCAACCATTGTCTTGCTAAAAAAAATATTCAAAAGCTCAGAAGCATAATCGCAAAAGTAAAAGAAAATTCATTTTGCAATCAACGTGTCTAAAATAAACATCGCAAAAACATAAACACAAAAAATCTCTCCTTTTTTTTTTAATGGAAATATTGTTTTAGGGCTTGGCCATTCACTGGGATGGCATCAGGTTCCCCCCTCAGATTCTATAGTTGATACGTGCCTAACCTAATATTCTCAGCCACCTGGAAAGGTCTGATCCATAGATTCTGAAACTTAGAATGCTTTCATTTAAGCTCATTTTCTCTGTCCCAATTTAGGACTAAGTCTCCTACCTCAAAATTATTCTCTTTAGCCTGATGCTTATCAAACCATATTTTAACTATCTGCTGGTGAGATATGAACTTTGATTTAGTTTTCTTCCTTTCTTCTTCTAGCATGATCAGGGTGTCAATTCTTTGTTGTATGACTGATGAGGGCTGCCCTCCGGAATCCTGATCTAGTTGAAGAGATGGAAGATAAAGCCCATTCGGGAGAATGGATTCCTACCCGTATACTAGAAAGTATGGGGAATTCCATTTAGCTTCCTTGTGTGTGACCCTGTCGGCCCATAAAGAATTATGAAGTGAACTATGTCAATTCCTATAGTTGTCTGCAATTATTTTCTTTAATATTCTTACTAGGTTCTTATTAGTTGATTTTGCCACTATGTTTCCCTGTGGATAATAGTTTGTGGAGTATCTAATTATGATTCCTTTGTCCATAGAAAAATTTGTTAATAAGGTGGAATAAAAGTAAGTTTCAATATCAAAAACAAGGAAAGAAGGTACATCGAACCTTGTGATCAACTGTTGTTCTATGAATTGGATCACCACCTTCTTGTTTACATGAGTCAGAGGGATGGCCTCTGCCCATTTTGTGAAATAATCTATGGTAGTCAGTATGTACCTATGTTGTTTTTATGAACTTGGTGTAATTTCTCCTATGATGTCTAACCTCCATTTCTCGAAAGGCCTGGAAACAACCACCAGTTGGAGTGGGACAACTGCTCTCTTCTCCCTCCCCGTGCTTATTTGACAAGTCTTACAGTTTCTAGTGTATGTGTGAGCGTCCTTGAATAAAATAGGCCAATAATATCCATCCCTCAGTATTTTATGAGCGATGTTGTTTCCTACAAAATGTCCATCGACAGGACCATCATGGAGCTCTTTCATAACTTTTCCTACATCTTCACATTCGATACATTTTAAAATTACCCTTTCATAATTAACACAGAAGAGCATCGAATTTATGAGGCGATGTTGTGTGGATTTTAACCCGAGAGCTATCCTTTCCCTAGGGTTTAGCTTCTCTGGGAAAGTCCCATGATGCAGGAGATAAGACAGCTTCTCATACCAAGACTCTTTCCCTGGGGAGACGTATGAAGATTCACCACACCACAATGCCAATTCATTCTCCCATCTGGGGTCTTCATTTACTTGGTCCTGGGCTTCAGCTGCCAATTTTCATAACCCTTGTCCCTTAACCAATTTAGAAGGTTTTATATCTAGGTCAATTTATTGGACTACTGCCATCCAGTTTCCTCTTCTCTCCCCCATATCCTATTGAGTAAATAAGGATCAGACTACAGGGTGAGGCACGATGACTTTGGTATGGTTCTTGAGGATGTAAGATCTGAAATGTTTTACTACCTTGTAAACCGCATAATCCTTATTTTCTATAGCAGGATCATTTAATTCGGCACCTTGGAGATTAGTGCTCATGAATGAAATCGAGGCCTCATTGTTGTCATCATCCTTCTGAGTTAATACTGCAACTAACGATTGGTCAGAGGCAAAAATATAGAGGAATAAATCTTTGTTGAAATCAGGACTTCGCAGCACTGGGGCTTGAGATATTGTAGTATTAATATTATTGAAATCCTTCTTTTGTTTATCATCCCACTTAAACTCAACATATTTACGATTCATTTTTTGTAAGGGTTTGATAGTTTCTGCAAAATCGGGGGTGAATTTCCTCACAAAATTGATTTTCCTGAAGAACAATTGCATAGCCTTTTTGTTGTGAGGTAATGGAAGCTGAGCTATATCCTTAATCCTTTCTAGATATATGAAAATTCCTTCTTGATATAGAATGTGGCCTAACATCTTACCTTCTTCGACGCCGAAAATAGTTTTCTTCGGGTTTAAGGATATACCATATTTTCTACACCTTTTGAAAATCTGGGTTAAGTGTTGGATGTGATCCTCTTTGTTCTTTGAATACACAGTTACATCGTCCAAATAAAATACTACACATATGTTAATCAGTCCTCGAAATGCTACGTCCATGGCCCTATGGAAGGTTTATCCTACATTGATTAACCCAAAGGGCATGCGTTTATAAGCGAAGGTTCCCCACTTGGTTCGGAAGGTAGTTTTCAAGTAGTCTTTTTTTGAGACTAGAACCTGGTTGTAACCTGAGAAACCATCCAATAGGGAGAAAATATTAGAGCAAGACATAGTCTACAAGAGTTGTTCCATTGGTGGAAATGGGTTGTTTTCCTTTTCTGAAGCTCTATTGAGGTTTCTGAAATCTATGCATAGGCGGATCTCCCTAGAATTTTTTCTTATAGGAACCAAATTTGCTACCCATGCAGAGTGTCTAACCTGGAAGATATTTTTGGTGCCTAATAGTTTCTTTAAATCATGAAACATGAGAGGCTCCAGGGATGGGTAGTATTTCCAGAGCTTCTTTTGGAAGCTTCGGGCTTTAACAAGATAGTGTGTTGAATGATACGAGTATCATAAGTTTCCAAATCTCGATAGGAACATGCAAAGACATCTTGATATTGTCTGAAAAGTTTGAGATGGGCCTTCCTTTCCTCTTTAGATATTGTCCTGCTGAGATTTACATTCTTGGGGTTTTTCGGGGTTCCTAGATTTATAGTTTCATGCATGGGACAGGAACTACCCGTCTTTTCATTCTTTGACCCTTTAAATCTTTCTCTTAGATCAAAAAGGTTTTCTAAACTGGATATTCCTTTTGGTATCATGTGAGACCTTGGTTTATTAGTTGGCTGGTCTGTCTAAGGATCAATTTCTGTTGATTGTTCTTGGAATACTTCATTGTCAATAGCCAAGTCTTTAAAATTATCTTCATTGGAATTTATGATCTGTTCATCTCCTTCAAATACCTTCCAATTATAAATATTGTTGGGCACCAAAGTTTTGTAAATTATATCCATAGTGAACTGGGAGGATTCATAGTTCTCTATAGGTGATATCCTTGAAGCAGTGGTGGCCAGAGAATCAACAAGAATATTCTTTGCTCTGGGGATCGCTGTAATGTTAAAGGCTTCAAAATGCTCTATTAGCCTATGCACTTCATGTTGGAAATTCCTCAGGTGTGGGGAGTTGCAATGTATAGTGTTCCTTACTTGTCTAACAATGATTTCTGAATCTATTAAAGCCTTCAATTCTTTGACGTTTAAGTCTATGGCTTTCTTTAACCCCTGTACTAGAGCTTCATACTTGGTGGTGTTTTTTGTGAATTCGAAATCTATTTTGCAGGACATGAAATGACGTTTTCCTTTTGGATCAATGAGGATGTACCCTGCCCCTGATCCTTCTTTTGATTTAGATCCATCAAAGTATAAGGTCCAAACCTACAGGAAAATCCTATCGACTTCCTCCTTTCTGTCACTTTCCTCTTCCCTTCCTGTTTGTTCCGTGATTTCTAACGTAGGTTCTTGAAAGAAGAGGGTTTCCTCCGCTGTCGTTTGTAGTTTCTCTTGAAAAATCATTTCAGAGTTTTGAGTAAGAGGGACATCAGATGAGAGGGGGAATAAGTTCCCGAAATCGGAGTCACATGAATAATTTCCTAGCACAGAAAAATCTATCGATGAGGGTTCATTGAGGGTTTCTAAGTCGGTAACAGTATGTTTCAGATATCTTTCTTTATCAATTCTAATCATATTTGTGTGTCCCTTTAATGGTAGCCAGAGGTGATCCCAATCCGTACTAAAGTATCTGTTTAACTTCTTGGACCAATCTCGACTCAACAATAACCCATAAGCTTCTGGGATATCTACTATGATAATGTCAATTACTTGCACAAATTTAGGATGTGTTGCTATTCTAATCATCACATCCTTGAGTTCTCCCATGAACTTCACATGGGTTCTGTCTAGTTGTATCACATGCTTATCGCTTTTGAGAGGAACTACGTTTAATTTTTTGCAAATAGATAGTGGCATAACATTAGAGGATGCTCCTGAGTCTCCCAAATGGTTATGGCGGTTCCTGTTAAAGACTTCAAACATTAAAAGGAATGGTGGGACAAAAGGTTTTACCTTCTTATCTTCAGAGAAAGCATTCATAGTTGGTTTATTTCCTACATCTGTGGGAGTTAGGTTTCTTCCTTGGTCAGTTCTTGTTGTCGAATTTCCTATTGATTTCAATGCTTCTAGCAAAAAGTCCTTTTGCTGAGGGATTCTACACATGTACATGACCGATATATTTTCCTTCAACTTCTTCAAATCTTCTACTATGTTGTAATCTAGCTTGGGTGATTCTTGTGTCTGGATGTTTGTAGGGTTTCTTCGGGGAACAAAATGTGCTTTCGGGTGATCGGGAGCTGGTTTTCCTCCCAAATTTGGGGTCGTAGTAAGGTCATTTGAGACAGGTTGACCCCTACTTCATGTTTTCACAACCAATACTTTTGCAGGTGGTTCTTGAACCTCAAATAGGTCATCAAATTGCGTAGGTAGGTTAGGGTCCCATATCAACATGGTAGTTTCTTCTGGTGGAGAAACTTCTTCCTGATCGACAATATTCATAACTGAGCCAATTGATTGTTTGGTTAGGGAGACTTTATCTAGAAACTGTTTGGCCATCAAATTCATGGCATGCACCCATTGAGGTAAATCTCTTTCAGAGTGATTATCTTGATGGTAGGTACAGAAAGAGTCGGATGCTAGATTTCCCAGATCGATGTTCAAGTTGATCGGGGGAGGTTCAATTTATTTGAATGGTGGATTCCTTTTGAAAAAGGGTTTATAGGGCCTTTGTCCTTGGTTTCCCTCTCATGTACTTCTCTTCATATCTATGATTTCATTTGATAACTTCTTTACCATGTGTTGTAGGTATTCTATGTCTCCACTTCCCTTTCCAGGAACTTGTTCTATTTGTTTCCCTGGGGGTCTAGTTAAAAGGAGTCCTCTCCTGGGAGGAGGTTGAACTTATTTCTTAACTAATGAGACCTGGCCTTATTTACATCCTTTCATTTGAAAATCTATCATTTTGGATTCTTCAAAATTCTCATCTAAGGTTGGTTTGGAAACCCTCTTCACAAAGATGGAAATAGAAGCTGGGAGAGCATTAACATATACTTCGATTTGCAACTCCTTAGTAGGTTTATCTTCGGGTTGGAATTTGTTTAAGATAGTTGTGAATATTTGATTTAAATATTTAACCTTCTCCTTTGAACTCATGGTGGCGGCGAACAATTCATCCATCAAAGCTCCTGTAGTGGTTTCTTCGACAAATTTATCCAGAAAATCATTTTGAAACTTCGTCCAACTAGTTATGGAACCAACAGGTAAGTTAAAATGCCATGTGCAGGATGAGTTCTTAAAGGTATAGGGGAAACTCTTGCACACTACGTCTTCATGTTGGACATTCATCAGTCTGATAGCTAGTATGAATTTTTTAATATGGTCTTCAGGGAATCCTAGGGTTTCGGGGTCAAATTTAGGGAGTAACTTCTTTGGATGTCGAGGAAGATTATGTACTCATCCGGGGATGACCAAAGAATATCTGTACAACCAAGGTGGATTAATATATAGTGGGTTTCCCCTTTTTTCATCATGGTCATTGTTATATTCCATGTCTTCAGATCCTGAAACTGAGCGTTCTAAGTTAAACCCTTCCTCTTCTGAAAAATCGTCCGGCTCAGAGAAGTTGTCGGCTGGTGTTTCAGGGATTATATTAAGAGGATGTCCAATTTCAGTGAGAGTGAAATATATCAGGTATTCTACTATGTGCACAAACACCTGGTGAGGGGACTTGACCATTGGTCTTCTTATTTGTTTTCTTTGAGGAAGTAATGGAGCTAAGGGAAATGCATCGATCTGACGGGCATACACTCTTGTGCTTCTTATGAATTGGTTCAATTCCTCATGAGGAAGAGTGTAAGGTATATCAGGGAACATGTGTTCTTCCTCGAGCTGGTGTGAGTTACTCATTTCAGGAGTACTTAGTGTGTGTGGGATGTCTTGGGAATGACTAGCCATGCATGTGGGTTGTTTTGAATCTATAGGATGTGTGAGAGATTTTGTAAAAAATAGTGTCAGCCATTCATTCTTCAGGCCCTCCTTCTAGTGCCAATTTTGTTGAGGGGTCCTAAATCCCTTTAAATCAACAGCAGGAACCAAAACCGCCACCGAGGCCTAATTAGACTCTGCAGCGTTTAATGGTGGAATGGTTCTCCAGATCTTGTGATCCAACCAATTAATCGATGGGCTTTACGTTTTCTTGCGAAGTTTTCTCCTTCAGTTCAAACGCTATCTTTTTTTGTATTTTCTCTTAGGTGGGACCGATGTAGACAATGATTCTCTAACACAGACATAGTACTAATAAATTAACCATGTTGGTATTCTAATTACCGACTGAGATACAATTTATCAGAAGAAAACATGCATGTGATAAACGATGGAAAGTAAAATAATTCACTCAACTCTAATCATCAATCACATAATAACACAACGATTTATCTTCAACATTAAAGACAAGAACTGTAAAACATTGAATCAGATAATGTATCAACATATTTAGTAGCTCTTACTCGTTACAACATCCATTCATGAGACAAAATAAGAAATAATTCTTCTTCATATCCAATCATACACACTTTTGATGAAAAACAAAAACTTGTCTCTGGTCCTAAACAAGACTTCTCGATTAAAGGAAGCTCTAAAATAGTTCTTTACAAAACAAAAAATGAGGGTCTTTGCAACAACCATCGACCTTTTGCTAATAGGTCGATCCTCCTACTTATAACATACTATTAACTAAAAATAACTATTAAAGTGAAACTAAGTAAAACAAAACTCGCCACATGGCGTTTTATTCTATTAGTCTTTCTAAGTGTCATCACATGATCTCACTTAAGTGGATGAACCTTCTCGTACTCTGACCATTTTATGAAGAGATCCTCGCATGTGTTATCATACGAGAACCTATGTTGTTCCATTGGGGCCGAAAGAATATCTCTTATCTCTACTGCTTGTGTGCGATACTTGACTATTCTGGCACTTAATGGTTGCAACATGGATTGAGATTTGATTGGGTTCTCCATGAATTGACACACCTATCTTAGCGCCATATCTATCACCCTTGATATTTCCTCGTCCCATGATGAGTCTTGTTCGACATGTGATTTGAATACGTCGCGCAAGTCAACAAAGTCATCGGGTGTGCCAAATTCTGGGAGGTCGATGTCCTTCATTGCTCAGTTGATATTGGTCCAACATTTCTCACACTTGGCCCATTTCTCTTGGATTTCTCGATGAGTTTCCTAAGCCATTTTAACCCAATAATTGACCGATTTCCTTATGCGGTCGATGCTGCTTTCTCTTAGCACCCGGATGCTATGATATTAAGCGTCTCGACCCTTTTGCACCACATTGATATAGTCGATCCTTTCCACGGCTTGGTGTGATTTCTCATACTACCTCTCCATATCCTTGCACATGACCAGTGCCATGAGGGTGTCTTCTTGCAACTTGACTATCCTTGTAGTGAATAGGTGTCGTTCATCTGTAAGTTTACTACAGGACTCCTAGAATTCACTTCTCAAGAACACCATGACCTTTGTGGTGTCCTAGTAATATTTCACCAAGTCGCACAAATGTTCTAATTCCTTTAGAGCAGCAACCAACTCTTCTTCATCCCTTTTTTTTTTTATCCAGGGTGGCATCTGTGATTTCCATCCCTACGCCGATAAGTTCGGATGTCTTAGCATGCTCTGTGTTGATCAGATTTTCCTTCGTGGTGATGAGGATGGAGTGATCTAAAGTGATCCTCCTCTTCTTGGTGGTTCTTTGCATGATAGATTTCCTTTTCTGGTCATAAGCGATGACATTTATGTCAAATACTTTGTCCATGGGTTTGGGCATTTGCTAATCTCCCCAGGTGAGCATATGTCCCAGGCTCCCGATGGTGTATATTTGTTCAAGACTAAGTTCTTCAACTTCCTCCATGTGTTCAGAGGGTTCGAATTCTATTTTTTTCTCATCGGGAAGTTGAGTACCAATTGAAATTGAAGAATCAGGGGTAGGCTTGGTACTTACCTGATTATCGTCCATTGAGACGTCGATTTCTTGCTGAAGAGATTCTTCCTTTTGGTCGCCCGTTTCTAGCCCATCCTTCAGACTATCCTCTTGGGTCTCTGACACGTCGGGCTTCTCAATATCTAAGACACTTTCAACCTCTTATTCATTCTGTGGAAGGTGAATTTGAGCATCGGGAGTTGGGGAAGATGCCTTCTCTAGCTCTTTTTCCTCTATGATTTGTATAGGGGTCACCAGGGATACCTTCGAGCTCTCTTCATCATCGCATATGTTTATTAATTTGTAGAGGGGGTCTCATACACTTTCTCTCCCTGATATTTTGACTATCTCCTGCTGAGCTGAAACATTCCCTGGTCATCCGACATGCAGCGTTGTGATTTCTGGGTTGTCTAACCCAACGATTTCATCAATGTCTACTAACTCCGGGCCACGTGGGCCTGTATGGATTTCATATGGGTTATTGGAAGGGGATCCTGTCATTCCTGAGAGGTCTAGTTCATCTTACAACTGATCAATTATTCGATGCACATGTTCTATCATAAGCAACCCCCTTTCTCGTGCATCTTATGTCATAAGGAAACCTATTTCTTGCATCGAAGCTACCAGGGGGACCTCTGCTTCTTTTGCCGCTATCATTTCTTCCCTGGCCCAGAGGGCCTCTTGAGATGATTTCTCTATGGTCATCGCCTATTCATCTAGACTCGTGGATTTGAACATAGTCATTTTAGGTTCATCCATCCTTTCCACCACTTTGTCCCAGTCATGGGAATTTTCTTTGAAGAAATCATATTCAAACTTGTCGTGGGCATATGTCCACCAGGACGACACTTGTGAGGCATGTTTCAAGACCAGACCCTTTGGGTCATTCTTGCGGAATCGACCAGTCTGGAATATGAACTCCAATTGGCTCAGTCCTTCTTGATTGCCTTGAACGGTGTCCTTCACCATGTAGAAGCCTACATGGAAACCATAAGGCATGAATGCCCTTTTATTTTCCTTGACTAGAGTGGCGTTGGAGCCTTGCAAGATGGTCTGGTATCATATCTCTCCCACTACAAGCCGGTCAGGGACATGTGCTGGTATAATATGTGGTGCTCCGATGGCCCCGAACACCCTGATGTATGTGTCTTTCTCGTCGAGGTACCAGTGGATACCTTTGATATCATCTTTTTGGTCGTGACTGATAGTTTCAGGCATTCTTTCTTGAAAAGAATGAAATAAATATGTGTGATGAATTCATCGCAAATGAGGGAGTAGAATTTATTGTACTTATTCTCCCATATGATTCTGAAATATACATGGACCAGGAGCTCTGCGACGTGCCAACTCAGGTTCATGCCTATGAAAATTTTTCTGGCACACATGACATCAAGTAAATATGAAGCCATGTAGAAGGCTAATGTCTCTCCTTCCTTTCGTGTATGAGCCTGTTGTATGCAGATGCTCAGTTGCTTAGAGATGATCACTCCGCAATTGAAGTCGCTCCCGAAAATGGCCACTGTGTAAGCCAAAGGCATCCATGCCTCTAAGAATCTGGAGTAGTCCTTCTCCCCATATAATCAGTAGATGAGAGCCATCAAGTAGATGTATGGTTTCCTTAAGTCGGTTGTCTAGTACCATCTGGTGCTCCGTTTGGTGTATTTCTTATCTTCTCTCCACCATGAGGCCATCACCTGGCTGGTGTCATGGCGCTCGTAGAAATTCACGACAAAATCTGTATTCAGTCGCTCCTCAGGGTATCAAAGTTTGTAATATTTATGTACCTCCACTGGAAGGAAGACCCCAACAGACCCACCATTTTCATCGTTGATCAAACACTTCTGCGTATCTCTGTGGTCGATGAGGTACTTAAGAATTTCTATACAGGGGAACAATGAGGTTATTCTTTCTACCATGTGCAGGTACGACTGTCAGATATTCATAAAAACTTCGTCATCAATATTTCTCACATATGGGTCACTGTGAGGGATATATTTTAGGAATTCCTCCCGACTGATCTTTTTAAAGAGTTCTCCCCAATGTGGGAGTGTCGCCTTAGTCCCTATTCTTGAATTTGTGTCTCCAAAGGCCGAAGGTTGTGTGAAAAGCTTCTTTGTAGATGTCTTAATTACTGGTTCTGGCCTAAGAGTATATTCTAATTGTTTTGCGGCCCCTGGAGAAGAGCCTTCTCCTACCTCTGGTTCTTTCATTTGGGCACCCTCGAAGATCGTCTTGTTATTGGATTTCTTGGTGGCATTGTTCCTGCAATTTAAATAAACCTTCAGATATTGTGTAAAGAAAAGAACTGGATAGAAAATATATGAAATGAAACCACGTAAAAATCCACAGACTTGGATACATTCCTGTAAATCTTTCTAAACCTGGCTATTTTATACTCACAGGATCTCTGCAGCTTTTGAATTGCTCGTCTCGCTTCTTTGGATGCTCTGAATTTCCTTACGCGCAGAATGATTCCACTTACAACGGCTCCAGAGAATTTAAACCAGTGAAGAACTTACTGTGTCACGTCAGCCATTCAATTCAGGTGATGAGTGAAATTTAAAGAAATCTGTTGTCGAATCTATGCAACTTAAATTCATCGTGGGTTGATGGCGGAGGCGCGAAGAGTGATGTTGTCTATCGAGGATTTTAAACGAATATTTTGATCGATGCATGAGGTAGAAACTAATGCGAGATTTGGTATTAATTAGCCCCTTAAATGCTCAAAATCTAATCATATCTAATGCTAAAACATCCCATCATGTCATTCTATCAGTGGGTGGATCAGGGATCAACGATGTGCTATGGATGTTTTCATTGATATCCTTCTGCAAAAAAACTTCGACGCTGATCGATTACACATACAAATGCTATCGTGGAAAATATGACTCAAAGGTGTGACTTTTGCTTAGGGAACGAGGAATGACTCAGGGTAAAACTAGACCATACATTTCTCCAATATGGAAAGGACACGTGGCGTTGAAGACCGGTGACCTAATTCACGTGTATTAATCGGAGTCAAGAATTTCTTCTATTTGTGCATTCTAGAACAAAACATGGGTTCACCGATGCCGAAAAGGTATCAGGGGTTGGATATCAGCGATAAACCCATCATGTGCTACTCTTTGGATTAGTTTCCTTGAGAAAGTCTCGATGCCAAATCGCTTCAGGGATTGACGATCGAGAAAACTATTTATCATGGTCAGAATGATCATTGCGATTCTTTTAGGTCTTCCCCGATTTAGATTATCACGTTGGGTATCGACTATCGACAATATCGTTTCCTTCCTCATTAATGTCTATTCCCCTTGTCTTTTAGCGATGCCGAAGAGGAATCGGCTATCAGCGATATCCTTATGAAAAACTTTGGTGCAAAACAAACTTACTTATGCCGATGCCGATGGAGATCAACGTTCGGTGACTAAGGTTTCCTGAGTGGCTCTTTTATTTCTATGAATTCCTTTCGATGCCAAATATTGAGCACATTGGGTGAAGTGTTTTGGCTGTTGATTCTTTATTTATGTCTATTTCTATGAGAGTCAAGAGAACAAGAAAAGACAAAACATTCCTCAAAAGGAAATAGAATCATATAGTGCAAAGATCAAGTGGTACCCAAAAAAGTGAAAAAAATGACATAGGATTTTTAGGGTTTGTTGAGTGCTCAACAGTTTCTATGTCACGTCACGAGATCCATGATCCTTGACCTTCCATATACTGGAAAACTTCTGATCCATATTTTATGAGTAGAACGAAATGAATACAGATTATTAAAATATGCTTAACACAGAATAATAGAGATACGATAAAACTAGTTTTCTATTCAATAAGGAAATAACCTGAAATTGTTAAATGCAACATAAAACAATCTTGTTGGAATGGTGGCAACTTATCTCTGAGAAGAGATGTGACGGTTGCACTCATTCGCAAGAAGATGGTTACAATGAGGCTCTGAAGGCATTTTACAATAAAGAGGAATGTCAAAAACCATAGACATCCAAAAACCTAACCCTAGGATATGAAGCGCCAAAAGTCACATGGGCCCTATTTGGGTAAGTTCGTACATCAACTTCTCGGGGTCGTAACTTTTGCATATGATCTCTATTTTAGGCACACAATAACCCGTTGGAAAGGTCTAAGTGGGAAGAAAAAATTTTGACTGCCCTAGTACAGTGCCTAAATTAGTCATGTGGGCTCGAAATCCCCAAAAAACGTCGTTTAGGGCCTCAAAACGGCCCCAGAAGTTTGGAACTCGATAAACTGTCGAAAAACCGCCAAGGTGGAATTTTTTTTTTCAAGCCAGTGGAATAGGTGGGTGGCCACCGATATCCACCGAGATCAATACTCCATCCTTAGTAAGAAATGGTCTCCATTGCATTGAGTTCCCCCATCAGATGAGGAAATTTATGTTGAATTTGGCCCCGGGTGAGCCACTTGCCTTGGTGCAAGAGCTGCCCTGCATTGATGACTCGATAAAGATGGATCCTTTACTGTCGAGTGCCCTTGATATGCATGTCCACAATCTCACCACTGGATTCCTATTGCAGGTAGTAAGGTTTGATCTCTTTTGTTGTCAACTGCTTTGCTATATCTGAGGTGTCCAATAATGGTGGGAAATATGGCCGAAGGAGAGCCATGTTGAATATTGGATGCACACCAAGGAAGGGGGGAATGTTGAGCTCAAAAGAATTTTCACCCATAGCCTTAGTGATGGTGTATGGCCTATAACGTAGTGGGAAAAGCTTCAGATGGGGCCATGTAAGGCGTTGTTTCTGCAAATGCAACCAAACTTTGTTTCCCACCTAAAAATTATGTGGCACCCGATGTTGATCATGGCGTTTCTTGTACTTCACATTAGACTTATGTAGAATATCCTGAACTTGTTGGCGAATGTGCTGGATCTTCTCAATGAACCAGGTGGCTTTGTCAGCTTTTGGTGGAACAGGGGATGAGTCGACCGAGGTGGTTTCCAGGGGTAGTGCAACATCCATGGGGCCCAATGGTTGGAATCCCAACCCCACCTGATAGGGTTTGTGGCCAATTGATCTATGCAGGGCTTAGTTGTAGTTATGCTGGACATAGGGAAGAATATCATCCCATGTGCGGGGGTGTTTTGAATTTTACATGCGCAGGATATGTACGACCATCCGATTGATGACCTCAGTTTGGCCATCTCTCTGGGGGTGGAAGGAAGTGGATTTGGTGAGCTTGGTATCCAACAGTGACCAGAGGCTTGACCATAATGAGATGAGGAACCGAATTTCATGGTCTGAGATAATGGTTTGTTGGATCCCAAAATGTATCCATACTCATTCAAAGAATATCTTGGTAGTGGCTTCTGCTGTGATGTTCTTCTTCCAGGTGGCTAGAATCACCATCTTGGAAAAGCAATCAACAACCACAAAAACACAGTCATTTCCCCTTTTGGTGGATGGGAGGCCTAACATGTAGTCCATTGAGATGGATTACAACGGACTATTAGTAGTAGGAAGAGGGGTGTACAAGCCCTATTTCTTAGTGGTTGGTTTGGTAATAACGCAGGCAGTGCAGGACCTGATATACTTTCCAACATCCTGTCAAAGTTTCGGCTAGTAGAAATGTTTTTTCAACACTTCCACTGTATTTTCGATGCCAAAGTGTTCTGCCACTTGACTGTAGTGAGCTTCCAAAATTAGCTTATCCTACTCGCTTGATGGAATGCAGAGATGGCCCAGACAATACAATAACCCATCTTGAAGATGGAAATTAGCGACCACTGAGTTGGCGCCCACATTTGGTAGGTGTTGGAGAAGTCAGGGTTTGTCTCATAGAGGTGGGGCCATTGGGAGGTCTCATGGTCGCAAGAGTCTAGCACTATGGTGAGTGTCGCGACTGGAGGTCGGCTGAGGAAGTTAGAAACTTGGTTGGTACTTCATGTTTTATACTTGATGTTGAGGTGGAACTGTTATAAGTATGTTGACCACTTATGATGGCCATCATTATGCAATTTTCCTTGGGTCTACATGAACTCTAGTGGCTTTTGATCAGTGTGTATGACTGTCTCCTAAGAATGTATTGTCTCCAATGGTGGCAGGCTTGCACAATGGAGTTCGTTTCTTTGTTGTAAGTAAGGTACTTATTGACATCATATGATAGTGTCTCACTATGATATGCCACGAGGTGGTCGTGTTGAGTGAGAACGACGCCCACACCATAGTCTGAAGCATATGTCTCTATCTCAAAGGGATGTTGTAGGTCCAATAATGAAAGTACCAGGGATAAGCACAAACACTTCTTCAATTCATCGAAGGCTCTTTGTTGGGACATACCCCAGACAAACTTTTCCTTACCGCCACCTCTGGTTACTTGGCTAAGGGCCAATGCGATATGAGAGAATCCTAGCATGAACCTGTGATAGAAATTGGTGAGGCCCAAGAAGCTCCAAAGTTCAGTGAGTGTGGTTGGGTCTGGCTAGTCAAGGATGACCTGGATATTGGTTGGATCCACATGCACACCATTTTGATCAATTATGTAGCCTAAGTAATGGACCATGTCCATGTCGAAGGATCATTTTTCCAAGTTTGCATATAGTTTGTGTTGTAGCAAGGTGTGAGGAACCTACTGAATATGCTACAAGTGTTCCGCCCAAGTCTTGTTGTAGATGAGGATGTCATCTAGATACACCATTACAAATGTATTGGTGAAAGGTTGTAGGATATCATTCATCATCCTCGTAAAAGTTGTTGGAGCATTTGTCAAACCAAAGGGCATGACCAACCATTCAAAAAGACCTTATTTTGACTTGAAGGCAGTCTTACATACATCTATCTTTTCTATTAGGACCTGGTGGTAGCCAGACTTCACATCAATCTTACTGAAGTATTTTTCCCCCATGACCTGATCAAGGAGGTCGTCGATTCAGGGAATCTGGTACCAGTTTCAGACTGTGATTTTATTCAGGGCCCGGTAATAAATGTAGAGCCGCCAGGTCTCATATTTCTTCTGTACCAACATGATTGGGCTCCCACAAAGAGATGAGTTGGGATGAATGTGCCCCTTGTGGAGCAGTTCTTGTATCTACCTCTTGATCTCCTCATTTTCTAACATAGAGGGATAGTAGACTGGCCCATAGACGGTAGACTCATATACAACATGACATTTCCATAAATAAGGTTGGCCCAAAATAAAATTACAAACTTCGAGAGGAGAAACATCACACAATAACTCATCTTTGAAGGGCTTGATGTCGTATGACATTTGACACTGTTGGTTGACGCGGAGATCGCTTCCTTGGCAGAGCCATAAAATGGTGTAGGGTTGTGGGTGCAACATTGTTGGCAGGGTGAACCGCTTGATGACCTCTTCTGAGATGAGGTTCTTCTGGCTACCACTATCAACGATGAAGTGCAGCAGCGTGCCTTTTACCCACATCTGTGAATGGAAGAGGTTCTCTCCTTCTTCTGGCTTGTCTAGTTCACCAGGTTGGATCTTGGTGGTAACAACAGTGGGACTGGGTTACGCATCAATGATCCATCTTCTCCTTTCTGGTTCTGAATCAAAGTCATAAACCACATCTGATTTAGAGGCTTTCACTTTATCCACCAGTGACTGCTCTGAGTGACAGTCAACAATGTTATTCCAAGGGCTCTTATGGAAGTCGCACCACTTCCCGATATCTTTCTTTGTCTTTCCAGTGTCCTTGTTTTCTTGCAGCTTCGACTGTTTGTCTTGATACTGTCCATATTTTCTTTGTCCTTTGCTATGTGGGTTGGGGCTGCCCTTTCTTGGATTTTTCTATGAGGGGTTCCCAGGCCCGAATTGTCGCGTCTTTTGTTTGAGCTTATGCTCGATTTTGACGGAATATCGGTAGGTCGTGCCCAAGGACGATATGTACAAAAATTTCATTTCGGTTTGGATGTATCTATGCACAACACCATGATACTTGAGAACCAAATATCGCTTTGAATATTTGATACCCAGCTTGGTGCGCAAGGTATGAAAGATATTTGTGAACTCTGACACTGCTTGGTCTCTTTCTTGCCACAATGTGGTCCATTTTGTATACAAGTCGTCATAACTTCCGACATGATAGTATTGTTCCTTAATAACATCTCTAAAGGATTCCCAGGTGATCTTTACTATAAATAATGAGGGTTCCTCTATTTTCTTTTGCTCACAGAAAGTTTCCCACCAATATTTTACACAGGGAAGGACTTTGAGGAGCGCAAAAGTAATGTTTTCTCTATTCAAAAAGTTATGGATAGAAAGATACCCTTCTAGTAGATTCAAACACTTGTCTACAACATCTGTGTCTATCTGACCTTCAAATATAGGAATATCGAAGTTGATTTGTACCTTGAACGGGGCGGTGCCTCCGCTCGAGGAATATGCATCGCCTGTTGGTAGCTGCCAAAGGATTTGCACAAAACTATCCATCATCTCATTCCTCTATTGCATGAGGGATTCCTAAATCAATATTTTGAAATGATGTCATGTCCCATCGCCTTTCTTTTCTCTTTCCATGAGAGGTCTTTTAGGCGTGCAAGATATTTTGTTCTCAAGAGAAACAAGATCGAGACCCAATTCTTTGTACCCTAACCTTGTTGGGGACATGAATGAAGATAATAAGTGTTGGATTACTTAGAGGGGGGGTGAATCATTAATAGATAAATTTAATCCTTTTTCACCATAAAATGCAAGTGTTATATCAATGTAGAATTATCATCCAATAGTTCTAGAGTAAATAAACAAGGAACAAATGAGAAATCACACACATACACAATACACCAATGTTTTACGTGGAAACCCAAAGTGGGAGAAAACCACATAATGCTTTTTCTTATATTTATTGAAGAATTACATTCATTGGAAGCAACAAATTCCTTTTTTTTCTAGTTGCAACGGGAAGGAGTCTCCAACCCCCTAGTTTCTCAGGATACAACCTGAAGGAAGCTCCAACTCGCCAATTCTCTGGCTACAACTAGAAGGAGGATACAACCCCCTATGTTCTTCGGATACAACTAGAAGGTAGCTACAATCACCTGTCCTTGTCCCATCCAACTTCCCTGAAGTAGAAGTAGAATGATGGAACCACTGTCACACTATCACTGTGAGATATACTGTTGTAAACCTGTACCAATGAACCTGCACCAAACAACATGTACCAATAACCTGAACCATGCATCGACCATGCATAAACCATGCATCAACCTGTAATAAACCTGTACCATAAACAAGTGCATCAATCATGCACCAACTTGTACCAAACAACCTGTAGTCAACCTATACCATAAACAAGTGCATTAACCATGCACCAACCTGTACCTCAACCTCTACCATGAACAAGTGCATCAACCATGTACCAAGCCTATACAAATAACATGTCACAACAACCTGTCCAGACAGTCTATCAAAACAACCTGTCTCATCAATTTTATCAACCAAATCATATATACTCACCAAGATCAATCACCAAGACAACTCTCAAAGATGTGCATCAACCAAGCAT
>SNQJ01S0093048.1:24167-49376 GCA_010110895.2 Picea sitchensis
CGAGTCCCTTAGGGGGTGTTCAATTGACCTAGATGTATTGTTTGTGGATATCCTCTCTAATCACCTTGTTCAAGGAGCTAGAATGTGACCAGTGGGATCCAAGGAGTATCTATAAGGGGGGAGACAATCAATAGGGATGCCAATAAACTGAAATAACAAAGAGACCTTAGAGGACCAAATTGCCTCATCCTAGAGGGGATTGTAGAGGCAATCTCTTTTGATGAATAACGATGCAATAAGGGGTATCTCTCCTTCCATGTGGTCGAGTCTCCTAAAGTTTGAATCCTATGGAGGAAGGAGACAAGTGTGGAAATAGTTTTGAAGAACAATGGATGGGCCTTGTTGCCGCTCAATCTCTCTCCTAGAAGGAAAAGTCCTAACCCCAATGGAAGAGCCTAGAAGAAACTCTTAGGCAAGCCACCCATTGTCACCTTGGTGGCCTTGCTCCACTCTTTAGACTATTGGAAGGGTATCCTAGTCAAGGGGGGAATCCCTAAAGGTCAAGCTAAGGTATGTTGTTGAGTAAGAAAGAGAATCTCTCTAACTTGGCTTAACAAAGACTTGGGCAACTTGACACTACCCTCTCTCAAGGTAAAAAGGGAAACTTAAGTGTGAATGAACAGTGGATTAAATTACCAATTGTGAACAATCTCAAAATGTGTTTAACTTAGATAAGTGCTCATTCAAGATTATGCTTTGGAAATTGAAAATGAAATCTTGTTGCTCAATGCTTCATATACCATGAAATGTTATAAGGATGTGAAACATGATTCCCAGTCAGGGGTAGAATATAGGTATGATAGTTCCCTTGATGGCTCATCAACGTATTCTCCAAATATGGAAAAACATTGATAAACTCCAAATTATTCTCATGTCTTCTACCCTTTTCATTTTATGGAAAAATTGAGGAACATGTTGATTCTTCAAAATTTTGTGTGGGAATACATATTCCCAAATGGCCATGGTGGAAGGATAGGAAGCACTTTGGGATGTTCTAGAATGGGTGATAGCAAAATTTGAAATCAATTTTCCATTGGAAACAAGACTACTTATTTTTCTCTTCATGTTTTGACTTCTATCTTTCTTCAAAAACCAAACTTACAACAACAACTAGAATGTGTTTTGAAGTTGGGTCATGGAGGCAACACTTCAACAAAATTTGATATTGAAGTTTACATGGAATTTTTGAATGATTTTTCACTGGATAAACATGCTAGAGTTGTTGGCAATGAATATGAGGATATTTTGGAAGAAGGGAATAGGATCAAGAAGGGAATAGGTTTAGCGTGGAAGTGTTTAATTTCCTAACACTCTTGAGATGCCTTTTTCACCTTTAGGTACTTGAGGAGGACTAAACCAAAGGATTACCTGCACACAACACTTGGGTTTGAACCCCGGTTCTAATAATTCCCATTCCCCTAAAATCTCTAGATGTAAAACATAAAAACAAACTAGCTCAGTGAAAGCCTATCCTATAAATTGACTTGGTGTAAATAAATTTTCAAGATGTTCTTGGGCAACCTTAGAAGGGACCTAACAATAAGAGTAGTAAACATGAGTGGTGATAACAATTTGGTATATATTTGGAACTTAGTTTCCAGTGACGAAGGTTTAGTGATTCACTTCTTGGGTTCGAACCCCGGTTCCAATAATTCCCATTCCCCCAAAATCTCTAGATGTAAAACATAAAAACAAACTAGCTCAGTGAAAGCCTATCCTATAAGTTGACTTGGCATAAATAAATTTTCAATATGTTCTTGGGCAACCTTAGAAGGGACCTAACAATAAGAGTAGTAAACATGAGTGGTGATAACAATTTGGTATAGATTTGGAACTTAGTTTCCGATGACGAAGGTTGAGTGATTCACTTATTAATATTCCTCTCTATCGTTGCTCCACTCTTTAGACTATTGGAAGGGTATCCTAGTCAAGGGGGGAATCCCTAAAGGTCAAGCTAAGCTATGTTGTTGAGTAAGAAAGAGAATCTCTCTAACTTGGTTTAACGAAGACTTGGGCAACTTGACACTACCCTCTCTCAAGTTAAAAAGGGAAACTTAAGTGTGAATGAATAGTGGACTAAATTACCAATTGTGAACAAGCTCAAAATGTGTTTAACTTAGACAAGTGCTCATTCAAGATTATTCTTTGGAAATTGAAAATGAAATCTTGCTACTCAATGCTTCATATACCATGAAATGTTATAAGGATGTGAAACATACTTCCCAGTCAGGGGTAGAATATAGGTATGATAGTTCCCTTGATGGCTCATCAACATATGACCTTTGCATTGATATTTTTATGGTCATTAAGGAATTAACATAATTGAGGTTCCTAACTTCCCAATAGAACTGATCTTTGTCCATGAATAAAGGCATTTTTCAAAATGTTGTGTTATTTTTTAAGGGAATTCAAATGCATAAAATCAGTAAGCTTGTGACAAAATTAATGAAGTGAAATTGGAACATAATTCTGAGAATGAAAGGAAAATAATTTGAATGGTGAATGAATTCGATGATAGGTTTAGGAAGTTGATTGACAAATTTCCTAATAAGATTAAGCCCAAAGATGATGCCATTGTTTTATAATAAACAAATCCATATGAGGTTTAGTTTGGACTCATGTTAAGAGATAAGTTCCCCGCCACCTTATAGTCATCTTAGTATTGGGCTACCAAAATTGAAGAGAATATTCTTTCTACTAAAGTATATCCTTAAGGCTCCTTAGGGGAATCCACTTAGAAGGCAGAAACCAATCCTATAACATTGAACATAGTTGATCCTACCCAAGATCCCATAACCACACTAACCCAAAAGTTTGAGAAGGTTACTTTCAATATGATTCAAACATAGATTACTCTCTTTAAGAAAATAACAAGTATAGAGAAGGATACGGTACAACAAGCTAATTTTCCTCCAAGATACCAATAGAACAATTATCAACCAGGAAGCAAAACCTGTGGGAAATTTAATTCTTTGAATGACCTCTTTTACATCATTGCTTTGTTGCTCTGTTAATAACCATGGAAGGTTATTTAGGTCTAGTACTCCATATGATCTATTTGAATATTGGATCACACTTCGCATTGCATGATTGGCTTCCTGAATGTCAGTACAAATTTTGACAATTTTGTCTTTGTCCCTCCTACCATCTATGATTCGCCATAATGTTTCAGTCACATTCTTCTCGATATGCATTGTATCAAACAAATGAGCTATTTTTAGCTCCTCATAGTAGGGAAACCTCATGGAGCAGGATAAGATTTCATTCCTCGTGGAAGCCCATTATTAATACCTTCATGATGATTGCGGCCTTCATGAAGCATAAAATAAATCACAAAAATAAATATCAAATACGGTAAAATAAATTCAATGATTAAAATAAACATTCAAAACATTACACGATCTACGATACATTATGAAATTGAGTACCTTGATGATTTCTATTATATTCCAACCTCCATAGGTGAGGTGCCATTCTTCGTGGTTTTAAACTAGTCTCTTATTTCCCATTGAAAAGATGTTTTTCAGTAGTATGATACATATGGTTCTTAGGAAGAAGGTGCCTATACTCATCAAACACCATATTTCCTAAACTTTTTGAATGACGATACTTCATCTTAGGGCCACAAACTGGACTTGCAAATTTACCCTTTGTTTGAAGACCTGCAACAAATGGATTAATGTCAATTATACGATGAGATTATTTAAAAATTAAACATACACCATGATAACATTAAAATATTGTGTAGTATTAAAGAGCAATATTAGAATACTTATACATACCACAAAAATGTGTTAGTCCAAGGGCATCATGAATTGTCCATAAAAGTATTCCATGGAATTTAAATTTCTTCTCCCCAATTGGTTTACATATGTCATACATTGTGATGCCAGCCCATAACTTTAGTAGCTCGTCGATAAGAGGCTCGATATATACATTCATATCTTTAACTTGGTACTTACCTAATTGTTTGAAATTACACATAATTACTAAAGGAATGATATCATGTAATATATATAATTAAATAAATAAACAAAAGATATTATGCAAAAATTGAAACAAATGAAAATGTCAAATTCAAAAAATTAATGTAAACAAATACCTGGAACAATCATTGTCAACATTATGTGCTCCCTCTTTATTGACATCCAAGGAGGAATGTTATTGTTGATAACAAAAATAGGCCACACTGAGTAAATAGACCTAATCTCTCCGAATGGATTAACACCGTCAGCTACCAATGAAAGCCTAACATTACGAGGTCCATCTTTGAAATCTGCCCATTTTTCCTCAATTTCCCTAAATGCATAACCATCGGCAGGCATTCGAAGAACACCATCTTCACTTCTGTTATGTGCATGGTAATCCATAAATTGTGTTATGATTTCACACCTGAACAATCGCTGCAAACGTGGAATTATGGGAATATGACGAAGAACCTTTCGAGGCGCCCTTTTTGTTACTTGATCGGTTCGATATCTACTGATAAGACATTGCGGACATTTGGTTTTCAAAGCATGTTGTCCATAATATATAATATGGTCTTTAGGACATGCATCTATAGTTTGATAATCCATTCCAATGTCTTTCATAATGGCATGGAAACCTCGATATGTGTGAGGTAAAATATTTTACGATGGTAACAAAAATTCACCTAACAATCTACAACATAACAAACAACTAGTTAATGTAAGAATATTAATCTTAAAAAATGTATTCTTATTTTACACATTAATTAACACTAAAAACAAATATAAAAAAATCAACATTTATGTACAGTATGAGATGAAACATATTACATATGTTGGTATCTATGTCATACAAGTGTTCGAAAAATTATTCATAACCTTTAAGTTCATCAGCAACAATGTAGCGGAGAGATGATTTTCTCTTGATCCTTCATAAAGTCGTTTATTTGCCTTTTCTAATAGAGGTTCATCATAAATACCAGCATTTTCCCCATCCTCATCTGGCTGTGAAAACAAATCTTTCATCATTTGATTTGTCCCATCATCTTCTTCCATGGGATCATTAACTTGATTTCTCACATCATCTTCTTCCATGAGAGCCTCATTTGCTTGGTAATGATGATGTTCCTCAGCTTGTACAACATCATTTCTACTAATACTTGGTGCAATATTCTGTGGAAAGTTAGAGGGAAACTCTAACTTTATAATTACAAACAATCATGCAAAATTAGTGTATACTATAACAAACAATCAAACAATATATATACATATATATAATTTTATATAAAATTGACAAAATAAAAAAATATAATGAATATATAGCTAATTACCATGGGACGATATTCATTCAATCCACCATCAATGTGACCATATTTCCTACAATGTTTTGTAGTTGTTGCTATTAAAATTCTTACGAGACGTATGAGGCAACAAATTTTACAAGGGAAATAACATCTACCATCACCCTTTTCACCCACTTTACTTTTTTCCCCACCTCTAACAACATTCCGCGACATTTTTCCGCACAAAACTACCCTTTCGGAACCGTCGTTGTTATAGCAAGATTGTTGCAACATCTTTAAATTGTCAAATATTTATAGGCCAATTTTAGGTCACTATCGTCGCAATTGCGACGATAGTGACCTAAAAATATTTTATTTTTTTTCCACCTATTTATTTTAGGTCATTTTCAACGGTAAATTTTAACTAAATTATTATGGTCAACTTTCATCACAAGAGCGACGAACAATATAACATCGTCGCTTGTGCGATGAACATTGACCATAATAATTTAGTCAAACTGTAGGCATCGAGATTGTGACGAAGACAGGGTAGATTTAGAAAAAATGAACTTTTTTTCTTGCATGTTGCATCGAAAGAGTACTTTCGTCGCAAGTGGTCGTCGCAAATTTTTCAATATGTAGTAGTGTTTACGTTAAAATCTCCAATAATAGAGGCACCCCGCCACCAATTATCCAAAAATCCTCTACCAAATTTTCAAATCCAATGCGAAAACCCTATGAATCGACCTGAAGAATAATGATCAATCCATTTCAGAGAGGCAACCGACAGCCATATTGTCGCACTCACCCAAGAATCCAGAGTGTCATTGAAAGCAACGGTGTATTGTTATAACCATCGAATGAAGCATAGATAGATTTATTCTCAGCATTTGTCCATATCTTGAAAGACATGAGGAGGGACTTATTATTTGATTTGCAGTTTGGGTGTCTCTCATTTTAAATTCACACCGCAAAATGTGCTCATGTTCCCATGTGGAGAAAGCGACTTATTTTGTAGCATAGTGTTTCCTAGCTTAACTAAATACCTCTTATTGACTCTGACAGAAGGGACGGATTTGTAATCAACAAAATGCTAGTGAATTTGGGTGATTCAAATATGAATTGACCTAAAGAATAATGATCAATCCATTGCATGCATAGTAGTGTAACGATATATGTATGCAGGTTTAATACTCCTTGCGTTTGATTTGTCGTGTCATAGGGTTTAATACGCCCTGCATTTGATTTCTTCAATACATATACTAACCATATATGTCATAGGATTTAATATGTCATGCATTTGATTTATTCAAGTTGTGCACCCAAAATCTCTCAGAATAGAGGCATCCCGCCACAAATTATCAAAAACTCCTCCACTGAATTTTCAGATCCTTTCTCTGGTTCGAATCGACACTTTAGATTTTGCAAATTAATATATATATAATTTTTTTATATATTTAAACAATATATGGAATTTTGCATGGGAGGTTATGAAAGAGTGAAAGTCAATAACATGGTGATTGACCTGGATTGAAGTCAGGAGGTGGACGAAAACATATGAACCCCATTTCATATTTGCATTCCAATTGGAATTTTGTTTTAACAATCAATTATAGCATTTCTTACACCTTTTTCAAATGAAAATTAAGTAAATTAAATGAAATGGTAACCCCACACACAAAGAGAGGAAATCCCTAAATCATAATGACGGGTGGAAAGAGAGAAAAAATGAATCAGTACGCTGTGTTCAATGGTAGGATCAATATGCTTTAATCCTGAGTCATATTCATGTACTAAGTTCAGTTGAGGTTGCTAAAATAAATGCATGCATGGACTTTGAATATCATAGTTTACAAATTGCACAAAGTGACGTGCTCAGTATCTTGAATGAAATGGTAAGTGTTTTGACAAAAGTTCAAGTCACAAGTAGCCTACTAGTGGATCCACTAAATTTCCTTGATGGAGAACCCTCATCCTCGAGCAATGCAGAGAAAGGGCCATCCAAAACATATAATTGAGGAAGCTTAATGTCAATCAAATCCTTGATGTTAATGAGGTGACCCTCAAATGCTCTGTGAGCACAACTAACTTTGCATCTTGCATACCAACAAATGGAAATCGGATAGCCCGCACACAACAACAAAAGAGAAAAAAAAACATAATGAGGCAATCTTGGAAAGATTCATAGTGCTCCTAGCCAAGCAATCCAAATGATTAAAACGTGCATGTGATGAGCTAGTTGACAAGAGAGTCAATGTAGAGCTTAGGTTGGCTAGTCTTACGTCTAGGGTGGAAAATTTGGTTAATGTATATGGGGTATTTTTTGGTGAAATAGTGACCCAACTAAAAATGCATAGATCAAGTAAATTCTATAAGGAAATGGCTTATCTCTTGGGTTGCTCCGTATCCAACATAAGAACACATGCAGGACTTGAGAATCCCACATTAATACAAAATATCACCAATTGGTTGGAATATCTAAACTTTATTATCATTATGAAAAAACAACATAAAGGGAGGTGCATTTGAATGGCTAGGTAGGTTGGATAGTATTTTAAGAATGCATAAACAATATAAGAGGCAAATTGGTTGATAGTCAAGATGGGCATATCTTCCAACACTTTTTCTAGAAGTATAAACTAATTAGCATCAGTCGATATGGGCAAATCTTCAAACACTTTTTATGGAAGTATAAACTAATTAGCATCAATCGATTTGGGCAGATCTTCCAACACTTTTCTCTTGGAAGAAGAAACTAATTAGCATCTTATATCACACAAAAAAAAGTAGTACATGAATTCCAACAAAGAAAATAGAACAATGGATAAGCAATTGGGAGTGGGAAGGTAGGTTAGAAAGAGAATTAAACAATGAGTAAGCATTGAGAGTGGCAAGGAAGGTCAGAAATAAATAGATAGAAGTATAATGAGAATGGCTAAGGAAATAGAACAATGAATAATCATTTGGAGTTGGAAGACAGAGCATAAAGAGAATGGATTATGGAACAATGAATAAGCATTAGGATTTGGAACTTGGAAGATAGGTCATAAAGAGAATGGATTATGGAACAATGAATAAGCATTGAGAGTGGGAAGGGAGGTCGGAAATAAATAGATAGATGTACCATGAAAATGTCAAAAATAAATATTATGGAATGGGTAGCTCAATAGCATTGGGCATGGTATAAATGCAGTAGAATTTTTAATTGATGGAAATAACTTACGAAGGGGACAATTCATTTTTTAATGACGAAAATTCTTTTTCAAATTGGTTGTATGGAAGTTACAGTTTTATTGATAAAAAATTTGCCATGAAATTTATCTACTTATTAGTTCACTCAACTACACTCCTTTAGATGGCACCTCAAAATACAATAATGGTTAGTTCACTCCTTTTGAATTTATCTACTTATTAGTTAATTGAACTACACTCCTTGTTAGTTCACTCCTTTTGAAAGATGGGCACCTCAAAATACATTGAAGTTTTTAATTGTCACTGACTTGTTTTTCATGCTCTCTGAGCTCCAATTCATTAAGAGATTTTCATGAGTTGTGAGAGTTCAAATGGATTAATTCAGTCCTTTGATTCATTAATTCACTCCTTTTGAATTTGTGAATAGCTCAAAAAACATTAAATATTTTTATCAACCACTGGATAAAAATGCACTAGATTTATGCACAGCTCAAAATACATTACAATTTCAAAATACATTACAGTTTTTCCCTTCTAATACATCACAATTTCAAAATACATTACAGTTTATGCACGGCATTCCACATGAAAATCAATTGAATGTTTTAAGTGTTTATCATTTCTAAGTGTATTAGAAGGCTTAAAATGAAAATATTGTGAATGGATGAAAATTTTGCTTAATATTTTTATACAATGCTTGTAGGCATTGATACAAAATGAGTAATCAAGGAAAAAAATGGAAGACTATCATGGGCCTTGAGGTGCAAGACCCTAAAGACAAGATTACATTTTCTGTTAAAGATTTAATTTGGTCTGAAGTATATCGAACAAACATGAGCATTGATTGGGTTGCAAAAATCTCTTAGAAAAGAGTTCATGACTTTATTAGAGATGAAGAAATGAATCAAGAAGCCCCATGTACTTTCATCTAGCGACAAAACAAACCCCCTAATTCAAGGGCCAGTGATGTCTTACGATATGAGTTGTAAGCACCTTAGAAATGCATTGTTTACATGTTGGTAATACAAGTGTTTTCTCATTTCTTGTATATATTTATGTTTCAAACATTGTTATGTAGTTATGCTTGCTCATATGGCCCAGAGGACAAGAGAGGAAAACATACAAAGAAACGAAGGACATCCTTTGTGAAGAAGAGGGGTTGTCAGTGCCACTTCATCGTAAAGGTTATGGTTCAAAACCCCGGCGTAGCAATTTTGACATATAATGTGTATGACCATGAAGATGGGGATGGATGGCCTTGTCATGGCCAACATGATACTTCGAGCGAGGCAAGGTCCATGCGCGAGCCAAGGATTTCAAGAGACATGGTATCTTATGTAGAAAGTTGTTATTTTTTAGAAGTGTCAGTTGATTCAGTTTGTAAAATGCATATAAAGAAGCATGTTGATATGGATGCCACAGCTCGGGAAAGAGATTTTTTCTTGAGTAAGAAAGATGTTGTCAACATATACAATCGTTTGATGAAGGGAAACTACCAATTGCACAAAAAGGATGAAATGAGTGTGAACCTTTGGTATCAAAAACACCAAGATGATTTTTTATTTTACCAAAATCCCAATGGTGGAGATGTCCCTTTCATAGCTGGAATTCAAAGGCCATGGATGTTGGAGACCATGGTTAATCTATCTCACAATAGTTTAATAGCCATGGATTCAACATTTAATACAAATAAATATGGGGTAATTATGTTTCCAATGATTGATTTAGTATATGATCGTTTGATTTGTAGTGATTAAAGATTATTGATGACTTAAACTTGATTACATATGTTCTTTTGAATATGACAGTATCAATTGTACACACTAGTAGCTTTTGATGAACAACAAAGCAGGGTGTCAGTTGCATGGGCGGTTTCTTCACGAAATACGTCACAGGATATTGCACTAAGGTTAAAGCACCTCATGCATAGGTCTTACCAATTTCGTCCTGATTGGGAAGTTAATTCCTTCATGGTTGGTGATGCATTGGTTGAAATCGTTGCATTAAGGTAACGTCAATCTTGTTATTGTACATTTTAACTTGTATTTTTTCTATAAATATCACACTAAATGAATTGAATTTGGCAGGAGAATCACAAGGTGTGAAGTGGTCTTATGTATTTGGCATGTACAGCGAGCATGGCTAAAAAAATGTGAACCAGTTGGCTAGTAGTACAGAAAAAACAAACGAGATGCTCAATGAGTTAGGCATCATCATGAAAAATTGTTCCAATGACGAAGTGTCATATGCAATTGATGGATTTTTCAGCAAATTCTAAAATGAGGAGAAGTTCTTGGACTATTTCTACAAGAATTGGGTTGTCACTGATAAGATTCGTAAGTGCAAGTATTTTTTTTTTTGTATTTGTATTTTTGTATTTCGTAAAGATGATATCTTCACTGACTCATTTTTTATATGTAGGGATGTGGGTAAAAGGTTGCAGAGATTTTCCTCATGCAAATCAAGAGACAAATAATGCTATTGAGTCGTATCATTGTTACCTGAAGACCAAATTTCTATCAGATCGAAGAAAAAAGTGTGCTCGTAGGATGGACTGGTTGTTGTATATCCTCCTAATAAATGTTGAACCCTATTACCGATTCAAGAAAATTTTGAAAAAAGAGAGATATTTGAATAACTATAGGAAAGAGAAACAACTTGAATCATCAATGGAAAAAACAAGAAGAATTTTAGATAGTGATTGTTGTCCTCATGAGAGCATATCTCATGCCTATTGGGTGAGGAGTCAAACAAAGTGTGATAAGAAATATCTTGTCACCTGGTATCGCACAAATTTTATAGTTTTTGATTGACCATGGTCTATTCGTGGTAACATTTACAAGCATGCCATAAAGGTTAATTGGTTGCATTACCCCTTAGGTGATTCAAATTCATTACTGGATCATGATGCAATACCTAATTCATTTAATGACCCTCATGAGATACGTATACAGGAACCAAATCTTGATGTAGATGTCAACAAATCTATTATGACCAGTGATAATGTCGATCTATATGTTGAGGGACTTCGGTTGGCTAGAGAGAAGTTGTTTGGATATTTAAAAATTATTTTAAACATTCCTCCCTCTACTTTGAAAAAGATTGAACAATTGGTTGGTCTGGTTAAAAAAATGTTGGATGAAGCCAACAACCTTCATATTATGGATTATGACATCACCCTTGGGTTGGGTGTTTTTGAGTCATCTCTGAAGAGGAAGAAGAGTTTTCTTAGCCCTAAAAAAATAACAAAAAAATAAAACAAAGTGACGACTTAGAAATTGATTTGAATGTTCCTGCATGTAAATATGAACCATTTCAGTTTTAGTACCTCAACAAGTGAGGACGTCCTTGTTCCAACAATGCAGTGTCTATGGTCCCAGGTGAGTTTAATAGAGCAATGATATGAATATGTTTAGATTAGTGTATATATACATTACCATTTTTAACGGAGTAGTGTGTGAATTGTTTGCAGAGGTGAAACAATCCACTATTGTGGATTCATTCCAAGGACATAGACAGATACTATGACATTCTAGTTTTCCTACCATTCCAGGTACTTTTGTTGGACTCGCAATTGATATAATTCATATTTTCATATGTGTATTACTTTACATGCCAATGTGGGTTTTATTATAGATATAGCAGCTTCTTCTGGAGATTTTTCTCCCTTGGAACATGCTCGGTTGGTTGACAACTCTCTAGTTGGTGATTTTACAGGTTTGTTAGGATATACTTTCTCTTAGTTTGTTTTTATTGGTGTATTGGATGTATTGGATGTTGTTGATGTATTAATGTGTTAACTATGATTATGACAATTAACTATAGTATGAGGGGAAAAGCATCCCTTATGCCATACAAATCCAACCACATGAGGGTTGCAGCTCCAGTATTGCCCAATTTTCCAGAGACATACCTCATCATATCAAGTAAACCATTCTAGTGAAGGTGAACCCTCATATCTCGTATTTTTTAAATTTCCACAATATCCTAGTGTTTAACATGAATACAAAATGCTTCAAGTATCGAAACCATTTCAAAATGAGCCTCATTTATAAGAGTAGGATATTTATGAGAAATTAATATCAACCCAAAAATGTTGCAAAGCTAAAGCTCAAATAAGAAGGTTTTACCTTAGAGCTTAGAGTTTGAGTGAATTTTCACAAATTCCATACCAGTGATGCAATCCCCCTTTTCCATGTCTAGCTAAGGTGAAGTCTATACTATAGGGAAGTAACTCCTAATTTAGGGGGAAAATGTGGTAATTTAGTTTAAGAGGTATAGTCATGCAACATGTTGCTATTTCATTATGAAATTTATTTGTGATTACTAGAGGTTTAATCAAGTAACACTTCGTTCTTTAAGATAAGGCATAGGCTTCATTTCATTTATTTGTGCATAAATTGCAGGAAGAGGATGAAAAATATGTTCTCCAGCCAATGAACTATCCAAGACCTCCAATTGATGCAATGCAAAAGATAGTGGCAAGATGTACATGGAAGATATTTGATAGAAATTGAGCATCAGTTTATTGAAAAAAAACCATTTTCCAAGTGTTGTTACTCATCTGATGGGATTAGAAGAGATGCCTAACAATTGCTATTGTTAATAGGAAAAGTATGAGAGACACAAGGTAACAAGGTTGCAAGGTTCAAATGAGTGTCTACAAGAGACAACAAACAATCGTAAGCAAGCTCATAAATATGCATTGCACTGTGTGTTATTTTGGTTATATGCACCCTTACTTTCTATATGTAAGAAACTTTACATATTTTGGACAACAACTAACCTCAGCACATGCGTGGGACTAGATAAAGTCAGTATATAACCTGAGCACGTGTTCCTTCTACAGGATTGAACCTCCTTGCACCGATAGAAAATCCTGCACTAGAGAGCATAGAAGAGCTTACACTAGAGAAGGAGAAGGGACAGGGGGGTCAGAGTGTAGGCAAGGGATTTTAGAGCGAAGCAAGAGAATTCGAACACAAGGAGAGGCAAGGTGACGGTGCACTAAGTGCACCTCACCAAACTTCCTACAGCCAAAAGAGAAATATGAAGCACGACAGAAGCTAGCAAACGTAACGTTAACGGAGAAACCCTTGCTAACGGACATTTGGGACCGACGGGTTTGTCGACAGATGGGTTTGTTGGAGATGTGATGTTCTACGTTGGTCGGAAAAACCAAAAGGTAGAAATTTTAGCTTACTCCATAATAATCTACAAGTTCTTCATTAAGTTCTTCATTATTATTAAAATGTACTAATGATATGTGTTGCCAACCTTGATTTCATAATCTCAAAAAATTTAAAACGAGGTAGGCCAGTCTAGTCCAGTGTATATGAAAAAGAAATTTTGTTTCATTAAATACAGGAGAAGACACGACACGAACTAATGGTTATCGGCATAAAACAATGTGCACCAGTGATTTCTCTCTTGTATATTTCATGATCTTTTACGTCTACTATATGAAATCTACAGGCCAGTTGTCAACTTCCACGCTTTTTCTTTCTATAAGTCGAGAACTACGGATCCTCATCGAATTTTAAGTCAGCCCTGTTGGGTTTCGTGATATCCCACACGAAGAAGCCTTGGTTGGGATTCAACATACATTACTGTCAAAGGCATTTCAAAATAAAAGTAACAAAAATTAAAATAAATATTAAAACCACATATATAAAAAGTATCAATATTAAATAAGAATTATCACATTAAATGATAAAGTTAAAGTAGGAAGTATTATTAAATCAATGAACTATTAAAATGGAATAAAAAGGGAGTAAAATAATGATATCTTTTACATCAAGAATGTATTAAAATAATGATATTTCTCACATCAAGAATAATCACATTAAATGACAAATTAAAGTGATGGTTAGGTGGCACTTTGAGAGATTTTTTTATTTTTTAATTTTTTAATTGAATAGTTTGGTCTGACTATACCTATTAAAACCACATAAAAATAATCATATCACTATGTTTAACCAATAAAAAAATTCAAATTTCAAATTCCATAAAGTAAAAAAAAAAAAAAAAAAAATTAATTAATTAATTAATTAATAAAAAAAACTTAAAAACTTTAGAAATCTATATGCAATCACAAGCAACTAAGAAAGAAAGAAATAAAATGATTTTAACGTCCACGAGGCTAACAATATCCTATGGGACAGACCGCCTCACACACTGATTTTTGCAGTTCATCCCTTTTCCTGTTCAACTTGATGATGAGCTCCCCCAATTTCTCCATTGTCCCCTCGCTGAATAAGTTATTCCAAGAGCTAGTTGTCGAGATATTTATATAGTTGTCCATGTTGTCTTTGAAAGCTTCACACTCTAAAATGAAATGTTTTTCTGTTTCCACTTTTCCGAAGGTGCATAACACACACACCCTTTCTTCCCAAGCTTCTTTTGGTCTTTTCCAACGCCCAGTTTCACAACGGAGTTGATGGGAATTGGTTCTTAATTGGGCAATAAGCATTTTGGCTCTCCAAGATATATTGGCCCTGATGTACGCTTTTTGATGATTATTGTATGTGGGGTTAAACTCTTCAATATAATACTCTTTCTTTCTCCCGAGCCATTTATCCCAAGTTAGCTTGTGGAACCTATCAATAACAAAAGCCTTTATCTCTTTATTGTTCGTAGGGCACTTGCTCAAGTGGATATCCCATTTACTAAGCCATTTAATATTTTTTCTCATCCACATCTTCTTTCTTTTTCACAATATGTCATTGAAGACGACCTTAGGCCACCGACTGTCTTCCATTTGCTCAATTGTTTTTAGATATCTTATGAGACACACCATAGCAATTGCTTCAATAGGAGCAGCCCCCATTTCAATCAGCATGATATCATAAGGGACTGAACTTTTAATTTTAAACTTGCTTGTGATCAAGCGTTTTTTAATCTTCTCAATTTGTTTCCACTGTAAGTCAGATGTGCTACTGGCCCACACTTCACAACCATATAGAACCACCGAGATCACTAAAATCACAAAGAGAGTTTGCATAGTGTTCCAATCCCATAGTTCTGCTTCTCTGCATCTATTTTGAAAAGCATAGAACGCTTTCCAACCTCCCAAAGTTCTTTTCTTTATGCAACCCTCCCAACTTAGATTTTTGTTGAAGTCAATTATGAGGTATTTGTAATCTGTCACTTCTTTAAGAGTGTTGCCTTCAAAGTAGAACTTATGTTGCTTATGTTTTCTTTTGCTAGAAAAAATTACCACTTTCGTCTTGCTAGTATTGACTTGCATTCCCACTGTAATACAAAAGCGCTCAAGGGAAATTAAGTGTTCTTGCAACCCAAGAGCGGATTTAGCAATTAGAATAAGGTCATCTGCATACAAAATAAGACTTATCACAAAATCACCCAACAGAGCACCATCACCCTCTTGTGAGTTTAACCACTCTTCAAGTTTGTCAATATATAAGCCAAAGAGGGTAGAGGACAATGGGCACCCTTGCTTGACCCCAATATCGCTCCTAAAACTTTCGGAGATACCAGGTGACGTTCTGATTTTGACTTTAACCTCCTCATATAGCCTATGGACGGTTGCTCTAAGATGTATAAGAGCCCCAAGTTCCTCCATTCTATGCCAAAGCTTATCTCTAGGGACCGTGTCAAAAGCTTTTTTGAAATCGACGAAGAAACAAAAGTCTTCCTCTTTTTTCTCCCACACTTTTTCAATGATGTGCCTTAGAGTTATACCGTGATCATTCGTTGAGTGTTTAGGTCTAAAACCTACTTTCCCTTTAGCATGCTTATCCCCTTCTTCCGCCCACGTGCTTATTCTATTTTCTAGCATACTTCCAAATATCTTCGCAAACAAGGGGTTTATCATTATGTTCCTATAGTTGGAGGGATCGTTGACATCCCCACTCTTGAAAAGTGGTATTGCTAGGCTCGTTGTCCATTCTGTAGGGAATCCTTGTTGAATGATGTTGAAAATTTTCAAATGTGAGGTGAAAGAATTTTTGAACCCCACTTTAGATATTTTGCCTGGGGTTCAACTAAATCTTTTGCTTTTCCAACACCCAACTTTTTGATACCCACCTCAATTTCTTGCACGGTGAAGAGCTTAGTAGTAGTGTTGACCAAGGGAGGAGGGGGCCCACCTTAGGATCTTGGTAAGTGTTGATTATAGCTTTTTAGATTTATGACTAAAACATAGTAAACTTTGCAATATATGGTTCATGATGATCATTAATAATTTAGACATGGATTAAACATAAACAACTTTAGCGTAATGATTATAAGGAAAGGTAAATTGAGTTGGGAACTGCAAATTTTTATGATGTATTGAAGGTTTAGAGCTAATTTAATCTGCATGTTTTGGCCAAGTCCATTTTGTAGAAGATATAAGGTCTAAGTTTAGTTTGCATTCAATAATTTTTTAAAATAAAGATTGCCCTGAGATGAGCCAAATGTTAAGGATTAATGGAAAAATTGAAAAAATTTAAAGGGGCATTTTATGCTATAACACTTCTTCAATGTGAAGAATATATTGAGGATGCTAAAATCAATGGAAGTTCTTCTAAATACCTTAAAGTATTTGTTACTTGGTCAATTACTTCTCTTGTAATCGTGTTGGTGTTGTTTAGCTTAGTGAGGAAAGTTAAAGCTAGGATTGTGAGATCATAGCCCATGGAGCAATTAGTGATAACTTTGCAAGTATCTCTCTTACTTAATGAAATGACATGTTATTTGCACAATCTATTCCATATGTAATGGGATTGAACTTAAATAGTGGATAGCTTTAGCATAGGTTAAGAAATTGTTAATTAAGGGACTACATAATCATTAAGAATAGAATTACCTAATATATTTAGTCATAGAGGCTCGTAAATCCACATACCTAGAGGAAACATAAGGTCTCATAATCTATATAATTGAGCCTATCGTTTTTGCTAGTAGTTATGTGGCATGTGGACATAAGAGCCACTCAAGTGTGATAAAAAAGGGCATTAACTCTATATATAAAACAAGTGTTGGAAAATGAGAAGGTTATAAATATTACATTAACTCTAATATTACATACTCAACATTGACTAAATGAGAAAATGGAATGTTGTATGACTTTTAGGGAAGGAATACCCCTTAGGTTGTTTATCATCACATATAAAGTTTAAACATAAAACCATCATCAGTTTATAGAATATATTCTCAAAGAAAAATTACAATCTCATTACGATATCCCCACCAGCACCCCTCACATGTCAAACTTTTAGACTTAAAATGTTGAAAGCCAAAATTTTGTGGAAAAATTGGAACCTAACATGTGAAATAAAAAAGAACGGTTTAAACAAATTCAAGGGTAAAAGACTTGAATATTCATGCAAAAATACGACTCTCCTCTATCGTGACACTCTTCACCTATTGTTGGCCTCATTCTCTGTGAAACTTACATTTTTTTTTGTTATAATATCTCACTAAGGATAGTTTTGTTCTTTAAATTTCTACTGCTTTGATTTGGAATTCAATTCTCTTATCTATGCAAATATTTACATACTAAGAGAAAAAATCCTCACATGCTTAGTATGGTGGAAAGAGCAAGGATAACCATTGTATTTTGTAGAGAACTAGTATGTCATCCATAAAAATAAAGATATACAAGATAAGGCTCTAGAGGAAAAATAGAGGCTCCAACATTATTTTCACATGGTATACAAATTTTTACTACATTCAAACATATAGAGGTTCAAAAACTAGAAACACCACAAGTTCAATCCCATTCAATTGTATGAGTTGTTGGACCAAATGTTTTCTACCTTGACTGTCCATTCATTTGGGTAAAGAGAGCATGAGAGATATTATTTTCCACTTAAAAAATTTACTCTTATTGACAAAAGGCATTGCACCACCATACAAAATCAAATCACTAAGAATCTAGCTGTAATAAAGGCAATTTTCCTTAGCAAGACAAGATGGTTTTCTAATCCACTCTTGAACAATAGTTCCCTCATTTATAATATAAATTGGGGAAAAATTCTTCCTCAATCAAGGAGGGGAAGGATACACACATTAAGATATTAAATATAGGATTTTATTATGCTCATTGTCTACTGCAAATAAAATTTCGCGAATGTATGATTATAATTATTGTGAATTTGCAACTATTATTTGTGGAAAAATAGAATTTCTAAATATCACTTTAGAAGTAAAATACTTTATTTTATCATAAAGAGAAACTATGTAAAGAGGTCTTAGTCATGTGTAGTAGATGTTTCCTTTATTTGAAGGCCCCAATATTTCATGTACAATACATGTTGATTTTTCGTTATGAGTTTACACTTTTTCCTCTCCTCTTGAGAAAGTCCTACTACTCTTATTGGAATAAGGATATCCATATATTCTCACCTTGGTCCATGAACAACAATAATGGATTCTTTACCAAGGTAATGCCTCAAACATATATTCACAAGAATTAAGTTCAACCAACATCTTCTCTTTCACAATACGAGTTTCAAGCCTTCTCTTCTGCAATATTAGATTGCAATTCCATCTAACTACGTAAATTATATTACAAGGAATTTATTGTTCCCATGACTTTGTCTAGTCTACAATCCTATAACTTTATGGTTATGAGCTTGGAGCCATTCCATAACTTAGGGGTGATGGAATTATGCCTTTCTGCAACATTATGCATTGTAATATTTTCATAACCATGTAAACGTGGGTTTGTGTCCATGATCAACAACACAACCTACTTGTAGTCTATACTTCCATTGATGTTGTACTTCTCACCATCACAACTAGGCCTTTCAACCCTCAATAGCACCAAAAATTATAGTTCACGTATTCTTCCACTTTAGTGAGTCTCTATGATCATGCAAAATTACACGTTTTCATTTGAATTAGATCATAGAAATCCAAAACATGTTAAGTCCTTTACTAGACCACCACCTAGGTAACAAAGTAATGAATCTATGAGACAAGTATCTATAGAAAAGAGTTTCAAGTGTTCATTACTTGGAAAAATGCAATGGATTAATTAAAGCAAATGTAGAGTTGGTAGGGATCACAAAAGGATAAAGTATCCTATCAACATTCACTTAAACCAATTTTTCTTGTTTGACATGTGTCAATCCCCTTTGATGATGGAGGTAATCCAACTCTAGGAAGTCAAACACCTCTCTCTCTCTCTCTCTCTCTCTCTCTCTCTCTCTCTCTCTCTCTCTCACACACACACACACACACACACACACAAGGATATGCACTCGTCGAGGTTTGAACTTGGGTTGTTTACATGGCAATGCCCCATCCCAACCACTAATCCATAGACATAACCATGAAACACATGATTGTAGATTTTTTTCATCATAAATAAAATCCTCGTGATAGGTGTTATCGCACAGTTTGTGGTTTGGGAAAATCCAAACCCAAGCCACAAATGTGTGACACAATTGGGAATACCTATCATTGTCACCTCAATAGGTATCCCCCTCGTTTTAGTTAAGGAAAAGTCCAACACAAGTGAGGCTTCCCATGTGACCTAGGGGGATTACAAGGGGGGAAATCAAGGAGCGAGAGGAACACCCCTATAGGTCAGGTTTAAAGAGAGACTTGAGGCTTGGGGAAAGAGTCTTTGGAATTGGTAAATGGTTGTCAAGGTTGTGTACATGCAAAACAATGTTAGACCTGCAGAAACAAGACAAGATATGATGATACAAGCCTCAAAATCAAAGGGGAACCAAAAAGAAACCTTGTTGTCCCAAAATTGCAGCAGTAAGGAAATATACAGCAGTAAAGAAACTATGATAGTTGCAAATTAAACCATCAAATTCAAGTATATGATGTTGGAAAATAAAGCTAGTAAATAGTAGACAATCTTCCAATGTTTGAACCAAGATTTTAATAACAAGAGAGGGTTGTTAATGAGTGTTATAAACAAAGTTTTATAACAGACTTAAGGCTGTAGCAAAATTTTTCTACAATAGCAATTTCTAGCCACTAAAATCAACAAGTAAGCCACCCAAACAATAGCTCTTAAATAGTAGATCAAAATCACAACTTACAAGTAAATTTCAGCGATAGAAAAGTGAGTAAAGAGTGAGAGAAAGTGAGTTAGTTGCAGCCCTATTGGTTGTAGCTTAATTTTTATTACCGCAATTAAATCTCTTGGAAAAACACGATGCCCTTAGGGCACAAGATAGCTTAATGCATGTAAAATTTAGATCCACACTTGAACAATTCAATATCTCAAAATTCATGTTTACCAATGCAAGAATATTCAATTTCCAATGCAAAGATCAGTGTCTTATCTATTTGGTTCTGGAGTATATTGCTCTAAGCTAGGGTGTATTACTCATCTAGGGGTATAAGCATTTTTAATCCCTAGAGAAAACAAACATTAACAAGGTCTTCCTACAAGGGTGTAAGCCTTTTTACTCCTTGTAGCAATCCTTCAGCCTTTTCAATAACAATAGAAAAAAAATTCCTTGATGGAGGGTGCATGCCTTTATGCTCCTCCAAAGGTTTGACAAAATGATCTTAAAATCAAGAAGAAACACACAAAATTGCATAAATTCCTTACCTAATCCAAGAGATTGCATGCAAAACCCTTACTTATCAAAGATTTTCAAACCATTTGACAACATAAAGCATCCAAGAGAAGTCGCTAGCCTTTAATCCATCAATAGACAAGTATTCCACCCATTTTGCACAAGAAACAAGAGATAGTGAATTTCCCAAGAGGGGCAAAAATTTCAGTCCAGGAGTTATGTAATTCTCAAGTGATGAGATGTTAAAATGAAAAAGAGATGGCCTCTATTTATATGAGGCCATCTAAACCAGTTTGTCCACATTAAATTGTCAACAAAAAATCAAAAGAGGGCCAACCCCCTTTATTTGCTTCTACAATTTGCAAAAATAAAATTTACATAAAGTAAAACCCTCAAAGGGGTGACGTTGAGCCTCAAGATGCAAATCATTGGGCCTTCAGAGGCCATGTGCCAATCTCTCATGTGCTATAGTTTCATGCCATGCATCTTCTTCCTTCAAACCACATCACATCGCCTCTGAAACCATCAAGCCCACCAAACCCTAGCCTCCAAATGACGTCAAGGGCTTAGGCAATGACATCCAAAGCCTCCAAAGGCCAGTGCCCAGGTGAAAAGGGCTATGATGTCATACTCTAATGCTATCAAATTTCCTCCAAAGGAAACATCCTTATTCCCTTGCACACAAAGGTTCTGGGGTCCTTTGCTCATCATGTGGGGTATGGCATCCATCCTTGGGGTTTTCAACCCCTCATGAAGGTCAAAATGGCATAATTCCTCCATGGATAGCTTTCACCAAGCAAGGTCCTGCAAAGACAAACAAGTACATCATCCAAGGGTCCACAAGTCACATGTATCATGCCAAGTAAGCCTCATTTAATAAAGGAACCACCCAATCATGTGCATTAAATGCCCCCTTTTCAAACTAAACAAATGCTCAAAGAGCTTATCAAATTTTCCAAATTTAAGTATGGGAGGGTTGTCATGGTGCCCTATTGGGTAAACCAATCCCCAAGTCAAGGAATGTTTCCCAAGAAGACCCTCTCTAAGTCATATAATGAATATGAGGTGGATGGGGGTATGAATTTTGGGCATGGGGTTCTTGACATATCAAGGGCTCATATTGTCTCATTTATAGGTGCCTTTGAGGAGGGTGTGTTGCATCCCTCGTTTGAAATGCAACCTTTTTCCAAGCCCTTTATTTGCCATTAATTTATTGTGGTCCAAAACATTGAGTGTTATGTGCAATGGAAAGTAAGTAGCCTCGCAATGCCACTTGGAGTTAGGAATGCATTGAATGCCATCTGCAAGGAAAGTAAAAGACACCACAAATGCATTCCCCCAACAAGCAGGTTATGCATTTTATTTTTTTTAAAGGTCCTTGATTTTTTTATGGAGAAGCGTTTCATTTCTCTTAGGACCTTAGGGAAATCATCTAGAGGGATAATTTATGGCTTTTACTTTTTCCAGCTAAAACACCTCTGGGCCTTTAGCCCCTTCTTCCTGTGAAATGAGGTACAATCCCTTCTTGGGGTAAATGAGCCCGAAAACCCAAAAGATGAGGAAACAAAGGGGAAGAAGTTATGGAAAGTGGTAAGTATAAGTAGGCATGGTACGACGACCCTTCAAGGAGACTCCCTAGTAGAAGCCCTTTTTCGGAGAGTGGCCCACTTACTAGGAAACCATGTCAACCACCAAGGTGAAATGAGGCAAAAGGTATGATTTCCAAGCAAATGTTTTCATAATCAAGAAAGGACTCTTTGTAACATGTTCAAATGCTTCAATTATTGAAGTGACACTTACCACGAGACTGGACTTGTTACCTCATGAAGCAAGACTTGTCATCCTCTGTGGACCAAGCTGGTATGGTGGACGTTGTTGATGTCGATCAATGGTGATGTGTGGTGAGAGGAGGGGCTTTGTCTTGTCATCTGGGTCTCGGCACTCCATGTCTTCAACCTGTGGGCATTGAGACAACATCTCCTTAGTTACCCCTAGCCTGGAGGGGTAACAATAGGATAGTTTTGATGTGGAAGTAGGAGGAGTTGAGGTTCATTTATCAAACCTTGCACAAGTTGATTTGCAATATGTGCACAAGAGAGAAGATTCAAAGGCAAAAAGGAAGATTTCTTCACCATCAAATTAATTGTAATAGACACTAGAAAACAAATTAAATGTAATAGACACTCTACATACATTATAATACTTATTTGGATGCCTTCACTAATTGGAAGGCACTTTAGTGAGTTTGCAATCTCTTTTTATTTCATTAATTTGACAGAATGTGGTGTATCATCAATTGATGTTTGTGGTGTTATTTTTGGATACATAATCCATGTACAAGTGTAACCCTAATAAGAATAATTGATAGAAAAGTTTTGGAAAATTTGCCAATGCTTATCTGATCCGAAAAAGATCTTTTAATGACTGTGGTTGAGCTCTTAATGGCATGTGTTAATTAACCATTTATGAAGTTGAATGAAAGAGGATGAATATGAGAGAATATATCACAGCCATAATACAAAATATAGATCTGAACTGAAGCAATAAGAATAGCAAACCATAACAAGAGAAGTGATAACGGAGTTTGGCACAAAATTGCCTACATCTCTGAGCCTTTGTCTCAGTGGGGAAGGCTTCTTTATTTCTGTTCAAAGCTCAAAAAGTACATGCATCAATGCCATTACGCTACAAGACTGATCTGGTCATTTTCTTCCAGAACTCCAGAACCCAACAGAAGAAATGGCACGCAAAACGGATGACCGGAGCTCCCAGAAATGGCCCGCAAGCATCTGCTCCTCAACAGCTTCCCTACATAAAAATGGCTTTGGCTTGGCTTCCCTTCAGCATAAGTATGCTCTGACTTTCCTCCATGGCCTCAAACAGGCCTGGTTTATATATATCTGAAGTTGGTTATCATTTCCCAACTTCCTCCCAAAATCTGGCCTCAAAAAGAGCCCAATATCCCCCAAAAATGACCAAAATCTCCATTAACAGGCCTGAAAATCACTGAAAAATCACATTTTCTAATGTTAAAAACCCATTTTCTAAAAATAAAAGGGATAAGCCCCTAACTAAGCATGTGCCCCTGATCTTATGGCACTCTATATGGGATCAGGGGCTAATAAAAGGATGCCTTAGCTGGCCTAGGCCCCTTTTGGAGTGCGCCCCCCTGGTTTCATGGGATATCCCTGGATCCTAGGGCTAGTGCTTATATTTTTGGTGCGCATGAGAGGGAGCGCCCTCCTTTGTTGGGTTGTGGTCACGTGCATGAGTTTTACCATGGGTTGGGGCTTATCCCCAGCCCCCTTTTTGCCCCTTTTCACTTTAGTACACTTTATTTAAACTAAAGTGATCCTTGTTAAACAAGAAACACAAGGGTGCATTGGTGGAGGGACTTTGTCAAGATTTGGGTTGACCCAGGAGGTCATGGGATCAAACCCCATGGACTCCATAACATTTTTCCATATGAACCCATCGACCAATCCCATGGTGCCACATGGCAGCCCATGACTGGGCCATGTGGCACCCAACAATTTGTCAACAAACGGCCACTTGTCAATTGTTGGGTGGATCCCTGTCACTAACCAGTCACCTGCTACTTTGCTACCACTTTTCACTTCTGCCACTGCCATGTGTCACCTCCAGAAAGTGCCACGTCACTCTTTGACTGTTGACTTTTTTTTTTTTTACTTTTTTAGTTGTTGGGAAAACGGTCAAAGTGCGATAACTCTCCATTACGACGCTCGTTTGAGAAACTGAATATATGGTCGGAATCAGCGCGATGAGCTGGTCGCGATGGAATTGGTTTTGTCTGATTATGAGAGCTTTCATTTTTTAGCCTTTTTGAACCCTGTCAGGCTCCTGGATCCGATTCTGGATCACACCTCCCCACTAAAGGACCTTTTGGTCCCCAAAAGGTTACTGACTAGCCAACAAGCTCGGGATAGGCCACCCGGCTTGTCCTCTGTCTCTGAAGTCTGTCCTATGCACCTATCTCATCAAGATCAATTGTAACACAATCATGACAACTGGCAACATATTGTTAGCCGAACTCTGTTACATCTTACTGAAGCCACTATCATCCATGTAGACAACATTACTAATGATAGCATCAAAAAGACGACTGCAAATGAGTTGATATACTTGTAATATTTGCACGACATGAGCCTATCTTGAAGCAACTTATGATTGATTTTCCATTCAACAATCATTTATTGTTCTTGCTTAAGATCGATTACTTCATTTGAAACAATTATTGGTTTGTTTCTT
>SNQJ01S0093048.1:56513-74501 GCA_010110895.2 Picea sitchensis
ATTTGGTCCTTATACAATTACCGACATGATTAATCCACAATGGGGATTAATCCAATAACAATAATAATAATAATGACATGATTAATCCGCAATGGGGATTTAATCCAATAATAATAAGAATGTTCTTCGCAGTTACATTATTTTAACAATTAACACTTAGGAACAACATGCATTAGTTCATTAGCTTAATTAACATCGCAGAACATACACAAGGATAGATCGGCGCAGTAACAAATGACAATATACCCATAGCACTTAGCATCATAAGTTAGATCTAACATCCATTCATCCTTAACACAAGTAAAGCACTAAGCAACAACAGATCTATCTAACTTACATAATAACAAAGGCACTAAGCATATTCATAACATAAACAACAAAGCACAAAGCAAACCAAAGACACAAGATATACGTGGTTCACCCCAATGTGGGGCTACGTCCACCAATTTCTTTGTCTTCTTTATTATTCTTCAATCTCTTAGATTGAGTTGCTCTTGTGCACTATGCCACAGAGTCAAGCTTCGCATTGGACAGGAGATCTGTGCACTGAGCACCAAATCCTCCTTCCCAAAACTAGGTCAAGGCACAGAATCAACTTCTCTATCGAGCACAGAGCCTTACATACACATTTTGTTGCACAAAGCAACTCAAAACTACTTGCACTTAGCTACCAAGACTTCGCTTGCTTGCTTATGTACTTCTACCATACATTCTTACTTATTTATATTTTTACAATCCCTTACAATAAGGTCTAATCATGGGGAAAACCCATGGGCCGACATCCCATAACCCATTACAAAAACCCTACATAACCCCTTACAAAGCCTGCAAAACAAGTGAGATATGCGATCTCATCTCCGCCTAGGCGCTCCATCTTCAACCATTGCGTCGAAGTCCAAAAGTGGTCCAAACCTAACCAACGTTTCATCAAAACTTGGTCGAGGGCCAACAGGCCCCCAACACTCACATGTGACTCGTCCCGAGTCACTCAGTTCTAGGCAATGTTGCTTCAAAGGCCTCGAGCTTAACTCGAGTTGCCTCAACTTGTTGCTTCGCCTAAGCCTCCTGCTCAGTGAGCTCCTAGATCGTCTGCATTGTAACATGCCCTTTCAGGCGTTGTTCCACTGTTGCAACCACTTGGTCCAGTTGCGAGCCCTGTCTCTCAATTTCTTTGAACACCTTGCAGGCTTCATCCTGCATAGGTTGTAGCTTCTACGTGACTTCCATCACCCTGCCATGGAGGGCAGTGATCTTTTGTTGCACTGCATGTTGTTCCTGAGATCTCTTCATTGTTTCTACCGCAGTGAGTAGCTTCATCTGCGCTTGTACTAGCAATGCCTGTTGTTGTGCCTCTTGTAACTGCGCTTCCAGTTTCCTTAGCTATGGATCTTCTGTGAGGCGTTCATATGTCTGCACGCTTCTATCGCTCAATTGTTTTCACTCTGAGGCGAGGACTTTGATCCTCACTACTATGTTCTTAGCGGCTTCCTCCCTCTGGACATGCACCTCTTGCGGGGTGCTCAGTACTACTTGGACCTCCAACTATGTTATCCTCGCTTGAATTTTTTAGATGGTCTCAGCGAGCTTCGCCACTTGAGCCTCGACCGACCCTTGCTCCTCTTGTGCCAATCCTGGCACAGAGTGACATGCTTTACTCACTGCCTCTTTGACTGTGGCCTGTTCTGCGAGCAACTTCTCATTTTCTCTCTGTAGTTGGGTTTTTTCCTCCTGGATCATTGCCTAAAAATCTTCTTTCTCACTTTCATAGGCCGTTAAACATTACCACGCTACACGTAATTGTTCAAAGGCTTCGTCCTTCTCTTGTTTCAAGGCTTCTATAGACTTCTCCTTCTCTTCCTAGACTCTCTGAAGTCAAGCTTCTGTCGCATCCGCAAGGCTTCTCAATTGGGTTGGTTCATCCCCCAATTCTGTATTCTGTGACAAGCAGGACGCAGTAGGTACTGCGCGTACCAAACAAATAGTTTGTTGTACTTCCTACAATTCCTTCTCGACCCTTCCATATAGCTCTTCATGCTTCGCGCCATATCTCTACAAAATGTCCTCAGAAACGTCCTCCATAGCTTCGCGGACCAAACTAATATCATCCTCCGTGAGTGTGGTCTCCAACTGGGGCTTATTAGCACACGTCTTCTTCCTCGTTGAAGGTTTCTTTGGAGAAACCTTCCTCCTCTGCGGTGTTACTGTTCCAGTAGGGTGGTCTTGAGGCGGTGTAACTTCGCCTCCTCCATGTTCTTCTTCTTTATCCCCTCCTCCTTGTCCATCTACTCTGTCTCCTCCTCCGAGCGAGCGAGCGAGCCAGACCCATTATCTTCAGAAGCATCGTCCTCCTCATCGTTCTCTATATCCTGGAATTTCTCCTGCTTTTTCTTCTTCTTCGTCCCACTGGACTGTCTGACATGCTCGACCTGGGTGACTAGAGGGCTTCCAATGGTGTCGTCGGAGAGTTCTACATCATCGACCAGTACAAGCAACTCCTCCGGCCATTCTTTTGTGATCTGCTCCATGTCTTCATCTGTCAGTTTGTAATATGACGGTAGTTCTTCCTTGATCTCATCTTTGCGCGCAGTGATATAGATGAAATGCGGATCTACGTGGAACTTTGTTAGTGGTCGGTACAGGTGCAAGGTGCGTGGTGTCATGCGTGGAAATGATTCGATGGAAACCTTCAATTGTATATAGTATGCATGAAACACAGCATTGGACTGCCACTGCTTCGTCATATCGTTGGTGTACCACAAGGTGGAAAACCTAGCGACCAACGGCTTCGATGGTTCGATCTCCGGAAAGGTGGCTCCTTCAGGCATTTGCCAAGCGACAAATGCGATCAAAGTGATCAGCGAGTTGTAGTGGAATTTGTATCCCAAATCCTGGGCTTCGCGGCAATCTTTCTCGATCTCATTGATGAGGTAGCTCGCCCAGCTCATTTGCATGCCCTCCACACATTTTCCTATGAGGTCCACCATGAACCTAGTGACCTGTGTGGGGCGGTTCTTTCTTACGAGATTGTCAGTTATGAGTTGACAAGCGAGGCGCATTGTGCCATCCTGTATAGAGGCTACCTTGTAACCTTGCTTTCCTTTCTTGACTTCATTGTAAGCTTCCTTGATGCATTGTGCCAAGGAGCGGTCTGAGGCCTTCCCTGGATAAAACTGTTGAGGGTCAGGTCCCTTCATGCTTAAGCCTATAATCTGGTGGATCAACGTCGAATCCACAGTAATCCTCTGATTGAGCCACAGGTATCTGCCATGATAGCACGACAAGAGGATTTTAACGCAAGCGTTAACCTCTTGGTGACGGCTAAAATGGGAAATCTTCATCACATTTAGCACGGTGGACTGTGCCAATCCCTTAATCCATGGTTGCGAGATGATGCGAGGCTTCTTCCCAGTTGACTTCGTCAAGTAGCAGTGGGGCGCTAGCATAGAATAGTTCTTTCTGTCGCCTATATTGAAATCGTTGTTCTTCAGTAGTGGGATCTGTCCTAGTTGACTACCAACTACGCGTATTCCCTTCAGAATGTACGCAGTGATCAGGGTGTACTCATAATCTCGTGGGATTTTGTCGCGATTAACGGCGTTAGCCAAGGTTGGAATATAGTCTGGTAGGATGGACGAGATCTGCTTCGCATTAGCCATATTGTCGCGGTGCTTACTTCGTTGCTCAGTCGCGGGGTTAACACGGCCAGAACGACGTCCAATCGAAGGGGAAGCCTGCAGTCCCCTAGTCGATGATGCATGGACTCCTTCAGATATCGGTTTGTCGGCCATTAGCTTCCTTAGGACTTCCTCGACAGACTTCTCTAACTCACTGGGTTCGCCCGACATTCGAACTTTTACACAGACGAGTTGGGGTAGACAATGGACGACGAGGTCTAGCTTCAGATAACACAGCCCGACACTTAGACAATTCTTTGTTAGCTCAGTTAATCACGGGTGGAAAAAAGTGGTCCCAGCGCAGCGACCAATGAGTTAAATAAGCGGGGCACCGTAACAGATTCTTCCAACGGCCAGGAATGCTTGCATCAATATGAATATGTCTGTTATGGCGCGGTCTCAACGTTCCAAAAGTGGTCCATCAACCCATAAATGTGTTTTCTATCCGTTTCGAGGCGTTGTTCTAACGGTCGGGGCGCCTCCAACGGTCATATAACTTCGCCAGGGCGAAGTCCCATTCTGTGCGGTTTTGTTGTTCTAGCGAGGTTCAAATCCTGCGAACCTGCCTCCTACAAGGTTCTAGTTTGTGAAGTCTTTCATCTGTTCTCTGTAGCTTCTTGCAGCTTTTCCAACTTAGCTTTCTTTTTATTGAGCTTTCTTGCCTTCTTTCCTGTGATCTGAGTCTCTCTAACTGTTTCTGGAATCCTCTTTCCATTGTTATTATTATCTTCTCCTAGCGTAGTGACTTCGCATTGTTGAGATGCCTTCACAGAGTCTGAAGTTAATATCCCTTCTCTTAATACTTCCTGGGTGAATATACTTATTTCTTGCATAGATAGGTTCTTCAAGCCTTCTTGCATTCTTTCAATTTTGACAGTGAATTCTCTTGATTTATGTTCCTCTTGCATTGTTACTTTATTTTGTTGCTTCAACTTATCATCTCGTTTTTCTATTAGTCGATCTATTTTTCTAGCTATGAAATCCCTTAGTTCTTGTTTTTTCTTTTCTGTGGCCTCTTCCTCTGTTTTCCTTCTGATCTGATATTTCTTAATCCAAATCTTACCTGACAAAAGTGGGAAAGAGGCGATGTCCCCAACAAACTTAATGACTTCAAATTCTTCTTCAATTGATGTTCCATGAACAATAATATGTACATTAGTAACTCTTACACATAGGGTTATCATCTTTCCTTTAAACAAGCCTATCCTTCCCAATGAAGGTACCACAGTAGGCTTTCCCAAAATTTCCCAAGTTTATTATGTCATAATATTTACTTGTGTTTCTACATCCAAGACACAATCTATGTCGAAGTCTTCTATGAAGGTACCACAATAGGCTTTCCCAAAATTTCCCAAGTTTATTCTGTCATAATATTTACTTGTGTTTCTACATCCAAGACACAATATATGTCAAAGTCTTCTATTATTGCACTTATGCGTTGTTTTACTTTCAGGATCTCTGGTAAATTGACATCTTTGTGAACATCCATCATTTCTTTCAACTATACTAATGTAGTCTGGATTTTCTCTGATTCTTTCTCTTTATGACTTTCTAACATGTCTTTAGTCTCTTGACTTTCTTCATAGTTTTCTTGTCTTACGTTTATCCTTTCAACTTTAGCAATCATCCTTTGACAATAATCAACCTCATAACCAAAAACCTAAAACAAAGACAAATAGGACCTGTGCCAGGGCATTCCTTAGCAAGATGTCTCGGTCTTCTGCAATTATAGCACAGTGTCAATCCTCTTTTTCTTTTAAACGTTCCCCAACCTCTTATGTACTGCACACTAGGGTCATAGTGTTGGACCTGCAATCTACAAAAATTCTTTCTAGGTTCCTGCATCCACTTATTAGTCTAAAAACTCTTTCCATGCATAAGAATGACATATCTTTCTTCATTTCTATTAAATTTACTCAGATCAACTCTTTCTTCCAATGGTTTCCTAGCCTTTAGAATATGATAGAATCTATGAAACATGCTTAAATTCATGTTTTCAAAACAAAAATTTCCACTTATCTTACTCTTATTAAAGCACAAAGCTTTACCTCTTTTAAGATCTTATATCTTTTCTTCAGATCAGATTTCTCTCTTAGCACAAAGCTTCGCAAGTCAAGTAGAGTACTGCACACTACAACAATAGATCTACGCATAGAGCTTCTTTTTTCTTTACCTCAGTTCCTAGCAATCACAGTTTCAGGTCTCGGCAACGGAACCATTTGTTGGCACAGGGGCAGACCCAGGGTTCAATGCTTAACAACGCACCAACAAAACCCCGACTACTGGCCCTTTCGGCAACACCTGAGAAGCAAGCGAGGTCTCACCCGAGGTAAAAGCAGGGGGGTTACAGGACGCAGGTGTCTGTAACCAAGCTGGGACACAAATATGTGATAATAACACTTCGCAGAGTACTCTATTAACACTTAGGAACAACATGCATTAGTTCATTAGCTTAATTAACATCGCAGAACATACCCAAGAATAGATCAACACAGTAACAAATGACAATATACCCATAGCACTTAGCATCATAAGTTAGATCTAACATTCATTCATCCTTAACACAAGTAAAGCACTAAGCAACAACAGATCTATCTTACATAATAACAAAGGCACTGAGCAGATTCATAACATAAACAACAAAGCACAAAGCAAACCAAAGACACAAGATATACGTGATTCACCCCAGTGTGGGGCTACGTCCACCAACCGCTTCGCCTTCTTTATTATTCTTCAATCTCTTACATTCAGTTGCTCATGTGCACTAAGCCACAAAGTCAAGTTTCGCACTGTACAGAAGATCTGCGCACTGAGCACCAAATCCTCCTTCCCAAAACTAGGTCAAGGCACAGAGCCAACTTCTATATCGAGCACAGAGCCTTACATACACATTATGTTGCACAAAACAACTCAAAACTACTTGCACTTAGCTACCAAGACTTCGCTTGCTTGCTTATGTACGTCTACCATACATTCTTACTTATTTATACTTTTACAATCCCTTACAATAAGGCCTAATCATGAGAAAACCCCTTGGGCCAACATCCCATAACCCATTACAAAAACCCTACATAACCCCTTACAAAACCCGCAAAACAAGTGAGATCCGTGATCTCAGCTCCGCCTAGGCACTCCATCTTCAACCAACGCATTGAAGTCCAAAAGTGGTCCAAACCTGACCAAGGTTTCCTCAAAACTTGGTCGAGGGCCAACACACGACGAAAAACGAGTTGTAAGCTTCGTCGTACTTGAGACGTTTTTGCGACAAAAACCTTCGTCGATAAATTGTCGAAAAATGGGCCCAATGTACTAGTGTGCCCCAAACATCTTAAGCAACAAAAGTTGAAGAAAAAATTGTTTGTTGTAGACACAAAATATAAAGTAGAGAGCAATTATGATGTTGACAATAAAGTTGAGTGTACCTCTATACAGAAGGCATTGGGTTCTAGTAGCCTTGGTGCTCAAGAAGAAATAGAGATCACTGGTCTCTTTCATGTCAAAATCCGACTCCAAAAGACTAAAGGGGGTTGTCTTTTTTATCCAGGATCACAATCAAATTTGATATTAGCACAACTTTTGGAGGGTTGGATTGGAAGCACATGATCATCCCCGTTCACACCCTTTAAGATGGGTAGGCAAAGATACAAAGTTGAGAGATATAAATTTAGATTTGTAAACAAGGCTACTTCATTCATGAAGTAGAAACATATGTGATACCACTAGATGTATGTGGAGTAATGCTTGGAACCCCCTATATGTATGTGGGAGATTATGTGTTCACATGAAGTGAAAACTAGTGTCCCTTGGTCAAGGACAGACAATGTTTTGCCCTAAATACTCACAAAAGAAAATCAAAGCTTTCACTGATAAATGCACAACAAGGCCAGATCCTTTTAAATGAAAACAATAGGTTTTATGTTATTCTCGAGGAAAAATGAACTATGTATGGAAAAATGGAGATTGAATAATCTTTAGAACATTGTTATAGGAAGAAAAAACAATAGTTGGAATCATTGATTCAGCTTATAAATGCATGTTTCAAGAACCCGAAGCACTGCAACCAAATATGGAAGTTGAACATGAGATTTAATCGTTATCGAAATCTCCATTACCTAACATTGGATTGTATGGAGAATGTCTTTTGGAAGTAGATGAAGTGACAAAACCACAACAATGACGATTGGAGCAAGGAGTCATGAGGCCCAATGCTTCACCTTGTGGGCCATCGATCATCATTATGCCCAAGAATAATGGAAGTTCGATAATGTATATAGAGTATCGAGCTCTAAACAAAATCCCCATAAAAAAAGCATCATCCATTATCTCATATAGACTTGTTGAACCAAATTGGATCCCAAATCTAGATACCATCAAGTGCAAATGAAAGTAGACACTCAAAAGACGTCTTTTAAAACACAACAATGGTTATAAGCATGGTCAGTTGCACCTTTTGTTTTATGTAATGAACCCACTATATTTATGCATGTGATGAATGATGTGTCGCATTCATTCATATACTCTTGTGTAATAGTGTATTTGGACAATATTTTGATATTTGGCTTCACCATGGGAAGAGTATATCTCCCCTCGTGACAAGGATTAGACACATTGAACAGACATGTTCGCAATCTTAAGAAACATCAATTTGGTAAACAGTCTTTGGTTTACCTTGGACATGTCACTAGTGGAGAATTAGAGATTGATCCAACCAAGATCAAAACCCTAAGCAAGTAGCCAACTACAACCAAAGAGTTAAAGATAAAAAGTTTTATGAGAGCAACTCAATGTTTCAAAAAAAATGTTGTTTCATTTTCAATGATTGTTGCACCACTCCATGCAACAATTAATGTGAATAATTTTGAATGGAATAAAAGTCAGCAAAGGTCTTGAAACACTAAAATGAAAGATCAACGAAGCACCAATTTTGGCAATGTCTAATCTGCAGCGGCCATTTGAAACCGAAATGGATGCAAGTGAGCATGCCATGGGCATTATACTCATGCGAGGAAGCCGTGTATGTTGTCACTTTGAGTTATTTGACGAAAAAGTTCTGAAATATTACACCTATTATCAAAAGCTTTATATGTTAATTCAAACCATAAAGAAGTGGAGACATTACCTATTGGGATTCACACCAATCAATCCCTTCAATATTTGCAAAGTCTACAGAAGTTACCTTTGAGTTATTTGACGGAATAGTTCTGAAATATTACACCTATTATCAAAAGCTTTATATGTTAATTCAAACCATAAAGAAGTGGAGACATTACCTATTGGGATTCACACCAATCAATCCCTTCAATATTTGCAAAGTCTACAGAAGTTACCGCAAATATGTTAAGATATTTAGACGCTTGGGAGTTATTAAAATCAACTTGGTCTAATGTGTCTTTAGGTAAAGTATGTTTCTTCAATGTGTTTTCTTAATATGCATTTGTAGTATGTAATCTTACATTAATGATATGTTATAGATATAAAGTGTTCCAATGGTTCCCTACTATTCTCAATACTAACAGTGATATTGATTTGTGGCTCGACACTCGACTGGTCTATGATAAATATTTAAAAAGCATGGAGGATCATTTGTTGATAATCGATTGTGAGAAACTCTTATGTAGATTGCTTTTTCCTTTTGCCCTAATATATTGTGTCAAATGGTCATGTTCAATGGAGACAGACTACTTACCTCTTTGGGGGTTTTAACCACATAATACACTAGAACACTGATCTTTGATCTATTTATGTGAGCAGTTGCTTAAAATGTTTGACCTATGTGGATACACCCTATTTTGTTGAACAAGATAAAGCATTACAAGTGGATGGGATTTTTACATTGATTTCATCTTGCAATCAAATACAAAGACAACCAACAATGTTGTAGACAAGCTATCAAAACCACCCTTGAATAAAATTACATTTGTGGGAACAATAATGCTACTTTACCATTCACCCACAAAGTCTTTGGGGAAGAGTACATGAATGATGCTAACTTGGCAGTGGTGTAGCAACAACTGAAGAATAAAACAACAATGGAACCGAAAGAGAATGAATACCATCTTCAAGACAAATTACTCTACACTTTGGGCAAGGTTTGCATCCCACAAAATGGTAGAATTCAATGCACAAAGGAAGCCCATACTTGAGAATCGTTTGATATTTTGGCATTGGTAAAATAATAACAAGTTTACAAAGGTATGTATATTGGTAAAAAATGTAAGAAAAGGTTCCCAAATATATTTGCAGTGGTATTTTTGGTAACACTAACTAACCTAGCAATTGCAAGCTTAGTAGTGCAAGCCATTTTCAATGCCCAATTGACCATGGGAGAGAAACTCCATGAATTTTTATTGGAGGTCTATGAATGACTAAGGCAGGCAATAATCATGTTGAATCTTGTTTTGGTTATTTTCCATCATCACCTTTTGATGTTGCTTATGACCAATGGCAAGAGAAAGTATGGAAAACCCACAAGGCATATAGAGCTTGAAAAGTTCATCCATAAAATCAAACAAATCCATCCTAAAATGCGGGAGTCAATGAAGAAGAGATGAGAGAAGTATAAGCTTCGACGTGACTAGCATATACAGATCACAAATTATGTGTCAAAGATACAATATTGTTTTACCTCAATGAAGAGCGATTGCAACATGTGGCCAATAAATTGACACCATTGAGATATGGGCCATTTGATGTCATAGAGCAAGCCAATAATGAGCATTTACAGAGCCTACTTCCATATATGAGAATGTACTCCACTATTAATGTGGAGAACTTGTGAACTACTCACAAGGGTCAATAGGGACTATGGCTAAATTGAATCAAACGACAATTACCAAACAAGGAAAAATGGCATAAGAGGGACAATGAATGAATTATCGCCTCATCTTCTTCATTGGTGAACATTTGGGGACCAAAAGCCTCCCGATTTCAGAGGTTTGAACAACAATGGATCAAGGAATAACAAATGCACTGGCTTGCAAATGTTCATCCATGTTCACCAAATCATTACAACAAGGCCAAAGGGAAAAGCTAATGTCGATAAATAAGTTCCAAGATTGGGTCAAGTGTGTCCCTTTCAAAGGGGGTATTGATGCTCATGATCACATGAAAACTCACAAACACTATGATCCTAAATCTACACCTAAAGGAGTCCAACCCAACGAGGCATGCTATTTGCTCGTGGGGTCTCATGAGGAGAGAGAAAAAAGGGGGCAGCCCAAACACCTCTCGTCATTGGATCTCTAGAAATTGATGGTAGGTGGCTTTTCTTGAAAGAGTTTTGAAAGTGTCAAAACTTGACCTCCCCCACCCTCCGACCACATCTCAATCAACGATCCACAAGGCATCTCAGGGCCAAAACAAGGAATCTTCCCCAACTCAAAGAATCGCAAAATACAACCCACAATTGACAAGGTGGCAAATGAGAAAACTTCCATAGTAGTGTCCCATCTATTGAATTATATTTGATCGATGCCCCTGTCTCAACAATGTCGTGAAGAACACAATCAAAACAAAAAATACATAAAGAACCTCAAGGACATCAGTCGATGGCCCATCTCAACAATATGGCATCAAATCAAGCATTGGCATGACAATTACACTCTTCACAAACAGAGGAATAGGAAGTCCATAACAATGGTGCAACTGTTTCTTGGGCAACATTGGGAATTCTTGCAACTAAAATTCACAGTAGGAATAATACCCTAAAGCAAAGGAGACAAATGAGAAAATAGATAATTTTAAAATTCAAACGTTTGTGTTGAGATGAATCATGTCGACCATAGGTTGAGTGATTATAGATCAACCCCTGATAGCATACTTTGTGTAGCTAGTAGCAAACAACGAACAAAACCAATGGATTATATTCTACGAAGATTGCACAATGTCCCATTGCCTAGGATGCCCCTTAATTCAAAAAGGCCCTCAAGACCTTATGATAGTACACTGGGCTCACTCTAGGAGTGTACATTGACAACTTGATCTATAACCCAATAACTGCCAAGGAAATTTAAGTGACCCTCCGTCTCTGCCTTAAATGTAAGTACTTACAAACATTCCAGACCCTGCTTAATTCCTAATTTAAGACGTGCTGCTCTAGTGAGGATGGCCAGGGAAAGAATTACACCTTTTCAACTCTTGGTAGCAGCCTTAGCAGGGCAAATCACAAAAGCTATTCACCTTATTAGGCCTCCGACTAACAATGATGCAGCCCAGGGCTGTGTGGTCTAGCAGGCAGCAGTAAGGTGATCAGCACTGTATTAAGGAGGAGATCCAAGATCAAAGCCCCCCGAGTGGGTACAGATGATAAAACCAAGTGCAAATGCTGGGTGATTTTGACAGCAAATAAAACCCCTTGTAGCACAGCATCTTTGCCAAAGGACAGCTGTAAGTTACTATAAGCAGAATTTCAAAATAAATAAAACTAATATACGAATAGTGCTAGTCAAGAAGGAAGCTTTGGGTGATTTCAAGTCTTAGGGTCTGAAGATTTAATCTACCTGCTAATATCAACGTGATTGGTAAATATTGACTTGTTTTGACTCATCTGGTCAAAACCAAAGTTTATGTATTTTATAATCAATATATTTTAAGATTTTACTACAAGATAACTACTATGATGGTTATTGGTACAATTACTTAAAAATGATAAGACATCTTCAGACATGTTAGTATGCTACTCTAGGTGTCAATTGCATAGGCGGCAACTTATCCGTCTTGAAAGATAACATTCTCATTAAATTGTGCTTAATTCATTGTTTACAGCCAAAGACTTTCAGCAAGGACACGGGCTTGAGAAATATCACTAATGGTCATCCTTGGGTTTGTACCAAGGATTATCCCCATGTCAAATGGTCTAGGGAAAACAATTAAATAGTAAAATTATGTTTAGAAATCTGGTGGTCACTCTAGTCTACTGATCATTCATGTTACCTTTCAGTGTGGAAAACTGTCATCAAGCTCTGACTTGAATAGAGCACAGTCCTTGATCTAACACAATTGTCAACAAGTAAATCCATAAGCAATTTCGCATGAAGAAGTCCTGTATGCCTTGTAGCTAAAGTTCACCACAGAAAATCCTAAATGCCCTTGCTGGGTAACTTTGATTGCAAAAGCAGATAAAATGCCCAAAAAATTATTAAGAACTAAATAGTACAAGACATGATATGTGTAACCACATGTCATTCTGTAAACAGCAATTTTATCACATATATTAAGGTCCAAAATACAAGTATGCCATGGCCATAACACTAACACTACAGGAAACTTGAATGAAATAATACTTGCCAAATAAATTTCAAAACTTTACAGTGGATGGCATTATTTCAACAGATCCTGCACGAGCATGTACAAAAATACTTCCACAAAACTTACATCCTGTTCCAGCACAGGAACTGCTTCAAAACCCTACCAGCATGTGTGCTACTTGATCGCAATTCAGTCTTCATTAGCAAAAAGTTCCTGGAGTAAACAATCCGGGGCATACAGATGATACACATCCAGTGAATGCATACCCATTGCATACACTCTACTAGCCGTAGGTTATTTGAATAACCAACTTCTACAAGATGAAAAATTAACCTTTTTGACATGCCAAGTAAATGCTTACTTCATTCACAATTATTTACATCCCAGATGGGATTGTGCTATGAAGAGGATGGCCACCAAAAAGACTTGTTACTAACGAGTGCTTAGTATGAGAACAATCTGATCCAGAAAGTGATGCTACTCTGTGCCACACTTCAACCAGACAGCTCATGTTTCTACCTCCTGTAGTTCTCGAAGAGTGCAATTCCTTTACAATGTTCAAAACCTCTTGGATGAGGTTCCTCTCTTTTAGCTTTATAGCTGCCAAAGGTCTTCCATCACATTTAATGTTCCTCTGTCCATATTGACTCTCAAACTCTGCTGATCTTTTAGCAGCCCTTTCCAGAATGGTGTCTGGCATTCCTGAGCAGTGTTAAAAGAACGGAATTAGAAATAGTTTAACATAATAAGAAATAAGCATCTAAGCATTATTTCCATCAGACAAACATAACTAGACTTCATATCCTTCTTCAACCTTCAACAAAACCTGAAAGTTTGTTCCATTGGTCTCCATCCACCATATTCCACTCAAATATTTTCAATGTTGCATATTGTGCCTCCACTCACCAAATGCCAATAAAAAGTTTCGATATTGCAAATTGATTGAAGATCAAAACATACTTCATTTGAAACTGCAAAAGAGCTTTCGTAATGACAAGTAAATTGGTAAAGCAAACTTGAGAGAATTTGAATTCTTACTTCAAAGTTCATACATACGTAAATAGTTACATGTTAATTTGGTTTTCCTTTCACTAGAAGACTTGGCAGAAAAAGTAGATTTCGTAGAATTCACAATTCCAATCCTGCAGGAAGCAGAAACAGTCCAAAGGAACAGCTCCAATATAACAAATTCATCTAGGTAACAATATTTTCCATAAGGCTACTCGTGATATTTGAGGATCAGATGAACTGCTGCATTTCAGTAACTAGTCTCCTCTGTTTATATTATTCAAAAGTTCCACATGATCCACTGACTCTCGACTGACTGAAGGTAGAATTCCGTGCAATCCTCATGAAATATATCAACAAACCCACCACAAATGTACTTTCCTAAGCACAATTAGGCAAGGGAAGTATATGATACTGAGGAGATAATAAAAGCCTAGAATGATAGCTGTTTAAAATGAAAACATTCTCATGATAGCACATAATAAAATGTTCTACACATGCACTTCTAAAAAAAAAAAAAAAACTCTAGCGCATCCAAGTTATTATATTATACCAGCACTCAGATCTGATATTGCACATGAGTTTCCTCACAAAATAAATTAGACCCCATGCAACTATTTCAGTAGGCTTCCCAAAGAACCTAATGGCATGTTATCCTCCTAAACACAGTTAGGACGGATATTTTTCTAAGCAGAAAAGATGCTGGACCAAAAGTACGCTCTATACATCCATACACCTTGTCCATCGGTTGCATCTCTTCAAAACAACTGCCGCGGGAGATTAGAACACCACAGTTGGCTTAGTCTTAATCTACTCAAGACAAAAAACAAAAATAGTCTTAAATTATAATTAATGTTCCAATATATTAACAAAAGTAAAAAGGTGTTTTTATGTGAAGTGGAGAGTTACAAAGGTCACATGTCTTGATAAAAATTAGAAATTTGAAGGAATGAGGATTATATAGACTAGTTTTATCTTTATTACATAAACTTAAGATTATAAAGGTACGTCCCACAAAGAAGGCGGCCACCACCAAAATGGGTAATAATGATGAATTGGAAATAGAGGTTCATCGTGATGAAGGTGAAGCCAATAGTGCCACGCAAATTATAGATTGGATCAAGAAGTCACAAAAAGAGTTAAGAAAGGGATAAAAAGAATTGGGGTATAAAGTTGATAAATTAATAGAATATATGGGCAACAGAATTGACAAGTTAATCGAAGAGTCTGAAAGACAATGACTAGAATTAATAAGGAAGGGAGATAATTGTCGCAGAAATGATAAGAGGTGGATTCTGGGACATCTATGTGAAGTCAAGTCAATACATTATTCAATAATAGTGGGCGAAAAGAACATAGAAGTCTCGAACCCAATGAACAAAATCACTATCAAGTACAATTCGAAGCTTGACAAGTACCAACCCAGAGTCTGAAAGACAATGACTAGAATTAATAAGGAAGGGAGATAATTGTCGCAGACATGATAAGAGGTGGATTCTGGGACATCTATGTGAAGACAAGTCAATACATTATTCAATAATAGTGGGCGAAAAGAACATAGAAGTCTCGAACCCAATGAACAAAATCACTATCAAGTACAATTTGAAGCTTGACAAGTACCAACCCTCAAGGATGACCAATGAGCATATAGAAGGAGTTGATTGACTAACTAAAAGGCGAGATGAGTCAACGATGGAATCCAAAACTTACGAAAATCCACCCGTATGTCTGAACTCATAGACCACAGTACATGAAAGAGGTCGGGGTAGAACAAGTCAACCCAATAGATTTAAAATCGATTAATAATGAAGCACTGCCAAAAATATCATTAGCTTCAATCTGAAGAACCCAACAAAATAGAAATGAAGACATGCCTCAAAAAGAAACTGTTACTCAAAAGGACCAAATACAAAAACCGACTACAAAATATATTCCACCTCATCTCAAGAACCCTCAAGAACCCTGATAAGATCCAAGTTCCAAGAAAAGAGGAAGGCAAACTAACAATTCCACCTATAACCATGACAAGTAAATTAATATGGGGTTGAATCTTCCCATCGCAAGGAAAGTGAATTAAGTCAATAAAAAAGGGTCAAGAAACTCAAACAAACATACAACCTAAGTTACCGGATCCATGGGGCTGGGGGCCTGAATCCCTGGATCAGATACGGATTCAGATCCAGATCCATCGGGATCTGCCAAGTTAACAGAGAATAGGACAGTCCTCACCCCCAACATTTAAAAGGGTCTTTTACTAAGGGGAATCCTTACCGTAAAGGGCTTTCTAGTTTGATTCCCCGACAATTAAAAAGGATGTTCAATCTGCATCGACAAGATCCAATGAAACACACTGGCAGGGTTACAAATTACAGGTTGACATGAATTACGGGTTCCAATGAAGCACCCTAGCAGGGTTACAGGTCGACACAAATTACATGAAGAAGAGCGTTGGGTTATGAGTTGCGGTTTTATGATTATTATTGTTGTATTAATATATATGTTTTATAATATATTTTATTGTTATATTAATATATATGGTTTATGATGTATATATTTGGAATGGATTTAATAGTTAAGAATTTTTTTATTTTTTTTAAATAATATATATATATATATATATATATATAAAATAAGTAAATAAGTATATAGTTATTTATTTATTTTTATTTTTATTTAGTTGTGCTTCCTCCTTGGAGGTCATAAGTTCAAATCCAGAGGGGGGTAGGGTATGTATACCTCCGTAGACTTATTGTTGTATTAATATATATGTTTTATAATATATTTTATTGTTATATTAATATATATGTTTTATGATGTATATAAGAGTATATATTATTTTTTTTAAACAATATATATATCTATGTTGCACAGGGACCCATCCCCCCAAAAAAATACCCACGTACCCGTCGTTCCTGCGTTCCAGGTACTTGGGGACCCTTAGGAAACTTACCCAAATTGTTGGAGACTCCATTGGGGACTCGGGGACTTGTTGGCTGTCCCCAAGACGTTCCGGACAGATTTCAAGGAAGTTCCAAACAGAATTCAAGGATGTTCTGGGCAGATTTCAGGGATTTTTTGAGCAGATTTTGAGGATATTCCGAGCATATATCTTCAGTCTTGACAATCATGGAAATCGATGATAGGACAATAAGATCATTTTTCCCATCCATTATTTTTGTATTGCATTGAATCTAAATATGTTGTAAAAGTTGTTGCTCAAAACATGGGTTTTGTATGATGGGTTTTGATTTGGGTTTTTGGTGATTTAAATATTGTATTTTCAGCAACAAGGTTACAACAAGCAAAACTTCCATGTCAAAAAAACAAGAAATGCAACATTTCAAAGGGCTGATCCTTGTGGTTATTGCTTTTGTTCTTCTCATTTTTATGGTCATCTTAGCTTTTACATATTGTACATGGGTTTCCAAGAGTCATTCAATTATAGTGCTTCCACCATCCCAACCTCAAGCATTGTGAAAACAATCAAATAGTAGTGACTTAGATTGGGTACTAAATGTTTGAATAAATTCCTATTCAATCATCTTCTTAATCTGAAATATGAATCTAATCTCTTTACAGAACCAAAGTGTCTATAGTGGTTTTCAACACAGCCATAAAAATCTCGAAAACCTATTGAGAAGGGAACGACTTTTATGTTTAACATAATCGTCATTAACAAGAAATATGAAGAAGAAAAACTGTTATAGAGACATTTCTCACTTAAGTTTCCTAAAGCTATGCCGCATTTTGCTCTTGTCTAGCAGCCAATAATGAAATGTCACTCGGCCCTTTTTTAAATTGCTTGGGCTTTTTCAAAATTGGCAAGTGTAAGGGATGTGCATAATATTGTATAGTATAGCTTGTTATGCTTACAAGCTTAAAGCAACCACAAATGTTTATGGTGAATTTTAATATTTTTTAATATATATATATATATATATATATATTATTGTCGTCCCCAACTCGTCATCCCCTAAAAAATTTGAGGGTGCATTCTAGCCATCCTGGGGACACGTCCCCATGTCCCCGTCGTTCCCCCGTCCCAAAAACCAATGCAACA
>SNQJ01S0093048.1:74577-85520 GCA_010110895.2 Picea sitchensis
GAGATCACAGGTTCAAATCCAGAGGGGGGGTAGGGTATGTATTCCTCCGTAGACTTTAGCAGTCAAATCGTTGTGCAGAGGGGGTCCCTTGTCCCACAAACAAGGGGGTCTCATACACCAATTTGGTGTATTATTATTATTATCTATTTTTAAGGTCACGGCCAAGCCACACACCAAATTGGTGTATGAGACCCCCTTGTTTGTGGGACAAAGGACCCCGTCCACGCAGCGATTTGACTGCTAAGTCTACGGAGGTATACATATCCTACCCCCCTCTGGATTTGAACCTATGACCTCCAAGGAGAAAATACATGTTCTTGAATCTTAACCATTAGGCCCACTCGGGTTGTATATTAAGTAGTTAGCTTTTTATACAAGGGGATTATATGATTATATCTAACTGACATGAATGATTATTAAATAATTTATCTCCCTGATATGATTTTCATTCAAAAGGGGGGTCTGCGGCTAGGGTTTCCTCAGCTGCAGACCCCTCTCCCTTTCAGCGTCGTTTTTGAGCTTGTAATCCTCTTCTCAGTTGCGGTGGTGCCAAGGCGGCCTCTATCATGTTCTCTCTAGATTGCACACATTTTTTTATGATGAGGCAATCACTGGAGACCTGTTTTTTCTTCAGTTGTTCGAGGGTGTCGAGGTTCGTGCAAACACTAGCCGCAGGTTCTATGGTGTTTTAGAGCAGATCCGGTGCTTCAGGAAGCTCTTCCGGGGGTGGGGATTGTTTGATCCTCGTTTTTTGTTGATGGTTGTGCCTTCCAGTGGGCGGATCTGGGTTTTTATTTGAGGTTTCTATGCTTCTTCTGGTCTGATATGTGGATCTGGATTTTTGTTTCTTGATTTGGAGCCTCTCGACAGATTTTTTCCTTTAAATGATCCAGATCCGGTCTGTTGATAGCTATTATGTTTTTCCTCTCGGTCTCGATCAAATGTTGATGTTGCCATGGGATTTCGTGGAGGTTTCAGACCATCTTCACTAATGTCGGTTTTGTTCAGGGCCTGATGCAAAGTCAAGGTTCTCTCTGTTGCTTTGATGGGTAGGGAGTCCCTGCACTCCTCGTGGGTTCTGGAGGTTTGTGTAGAGGATGTTGGGGTTTCTTCTTCTTCGGTGTCTTGGGTCAGTGCTTTGAGGTCCTTCTGGCAGGCGGTGTTGATTTGTTGGCCTTGGTCAACACTTTAAGGTCCTTTTTGGGCGTGCAGCTTCTGGTTTCTTCTCTTCTGGGGATGAAGGACTCCTTGGTTTTTCCCCTCTGGCTCTGGACCTTTTGGGGATTATTTGCCTCTCTGGCCTGGTTCGTCCAGGTTGTGTCTGGGATCTATCTTTGTTGCTTTTTCATGGCTACGTTTTTCTTATGGCTTGATTTTGAGGATTCCCTATGGTTTGGGGCCGCTTTTACATGGCCATTCTTTGTTTCTTTCCTCCTCTTGGGATGAAAGGTATTTTCGACTAAATGCACGTTTATGCATGCATTATTCATGTAATTTTTATTTCTCTTAATAAAATTTACGTTTTTTTCCTAAGGAAAAAAATAAATAATTTATCTCCCTTTAGTTTATGTTTATAATTTTTATAATAGCTCATGATATATTTTACATTAATTATTAACTATTTAATAATCATAAATATTATTAAGAATGTTTAAATTTTAATTTGTATAAACAATTAATGTTTAATACTTATAAATACTATGTTAATCCTAAGTTTTTTAAACTAATATATTAATTATTTGATATAAATATTACATATTACACATATATACAAGTTATATACTATCAAACTTATAATTTTTATTTTTAAAAATTATAAAAAATATATTTATATTGTTTGTACTTAGACATTTCCCAACTATATCTGGATCCCGACTTTTCAAAAAAATGGCGGATTAGTATCTGTATCCGGATCCAAATCCTAGTAATTTAGCATACAATCATAGAAACAAGGAAAGCATGTTACCAAGAAGCATAGAGGTACATAATATGATGCACATAATACAAAGAAACCTCGTCCACACTCAAAGAAGAAACCAAGTCAAACTCTATTATGTATATAAAAATAAACATTATTCATAAAAATATATCTAAACTATATAACTTTAGAATATGACGCACATATTCTTCTTGGTAAAATCAAATATAACTTTAAATATATATCTAAACTATATAACTTTAGAATATGATGCACATATTCTGAAGTCATAGAATATGATGCACATAATACAAAGGAACCTCGTCCACACTCAAAGAAGAAACCAAGTCAAACTCTATTATGTATATAAAAATAAACAGTATTTATAAATATATATCTAAACTATATAACTTAGGATAGTAAAATAATTAAAGCGTGCATCACATAAACATGTACCTTTATGTGAAAGGTCACCTTGAGGCACATAAAATACCAAGGCCATTCATCATTATAAAATCATATCATTCATACTAATTCAATTATTTATTATTTGTCTTATATGGATTTCAGTTGTTTATCCTTCTTATGCTGGATATTTCTACAGTAAATGAACATTGATCATTTCAATTGGTATCAGAACTACTTTCTAATTCCGACCTTTGGCCACCCCCATATTTATTAGAGTTCTCTAATCCCCAGGTCTTTTGACCACCACCTGGCCTTTGGCCACTCTTTAATAATAAAGAAAAAGACTTTGTCGAAGAAATATTCCACTACAAATTCGAATAACCAAAGCAAAAATCAAGAAGGTGAATTACAAAGGAAAATATAACATGATAATAAGACATTGTGGTCAATTTAGAGATACATTGTCGGAGCCTTTGCCAATGAAATTATCATGGGGACAAGGAGCTCGTCATGTGGAAGAAGGTGTAAAAGCCATAAAACAATGTTAAATCGGTGGATAAATCACTCGAACCCACCTACTAGAGACATGTCTACCTAATAACATTAAAGCTATCAGAAATATATACAAATTGCCTATATATTTGGTGGACATGAGTTTAACTATGGTATTTATGGGCATCTGTTAAGCACATTCAGAAAAAAAAAATCATGACAAAAAAGCTACATGTACCTCACCGAACAGAAGCCACATAAGATAAGATATGCGGGAAACAGTCCACTAAACCAATATCGGCGTTTACTATTGTGGTTTCTTCAAGACAGTTGTGATCAACAGTTGCACAATTGGGAAAGAAGTCACATAAGAACAAAATTCTATATGGCCATCACCAAGGCTCTGAACATTCTTATAAGCTCTCACCGCATTAGTATACCAAGGCTCTGAACATTCTTATAAGCTCTCACCACATTAGTATACCAAGGCTCTGAACATTCTTATAAGCTCTCACCGCATTAGTATACCAAGGCTGCCATTGTCCTTATGTGTTGTGAACGAGAAACTAATTTGATTATAACATAAAGGTAGTGTCGTTCCATCTTCTAACTACGTGTGAAGGTTAAGTTTAACTTGAATTATGTTCCATCAACATATATATATATAAGAAGGGATTTATATTATTGGGGAATTTTAATTCAAATCCCACATAAAGTAAACTGAATATTTGATTTTTGAAAAAAATATATAAAGGAGTATTATATATCAAATTACCATCCCAAGGAGGTATAAAAGCGATAATTCAAATATTACTTGAGGGTCTAGTAGACTTTAGGTAATTATCAAGAAATATATAAAGGCTATTTTAAGTTTCTAAGTATTTAATTATCTGGGGAAGTAAAAAAAAAGATTTTAAAGAGGAAGGAAAGTTTTTCTATAAAGGTTTTCCAACCTCGTGCTTCAGATTATTAACACTCAAAGGGAGTATGCAAGAAAAAAAGATAACATCATTATTGGTGCGAACCATAAGGAAAACTACATCAACATCGACTTCGCAAATCAATTATTAATTCCGGAGCCAAGTATAATCGAGTAGAAAGGCACTTTTGAGTTTTGACAATGAATATGAAATTAAGGACTTACAAGTAGCAATTGATGGTCATAAATACCTATCCTAATTCAATGTTACAACTATGTTTATAAAAGAGGTTGACATAATTCTCAGTTCAACCTAACTAGAAACACTGTGTACCTTCATCTTTAATTTTGACATTTCGCCATAAGAAGAATATAACATTGCAGGACATTTAAATGAAGTCAGATCTAGAAGCTCCCTCATCATAAGAACTTAAAGATATCTCAAAGGTGATCCTTCAGGATAGTCAAAAGTCAATACAACAGATGCAAAAAGAATTTGACAAGGTTGTCGTTGATAAAGACGAAGAATCATAGTCAAAGCTTGATCACACAGTTTAAAAAGTTAAAAAATGAAAAAAAGTCGCAACAAGAAACGTTGAAGCAAATTACCAACAAAGAATCACTGGTTGATAAAGAAACAATGACTGAGCCCACTGAAATAGAGCAATTGTTAGATGTATAAATCCAAACAATGGAGAAAGAAGTTAATATAGATCCAATCGACAACACAAATCCTAAAGATGCAAATCCAGTTGAAGTACATGTATCTTCAGACATTGAAGTACAAACAATGGAAATTCCAAGTATCTCTACCAATAATTTTTTTAAAGATCAACAAAGCAACACAAGTGTGCAATGAAGACATAAATGATAATACCAAAAGTGAATCAAGAAAACACTACAAGTATGAAAAAGATAGATCAGATTACAAGGACACCTTATCGACATCCTAATCACAAGAGTCGATTCTTTAACCAATCAATTTATGTATGAACATTGTTTAGAACAAAGAGAATATTCAAACTACATTTTAAAGGGTATTAATTCTGATATAATTCAATCTCAAAATAAAAGTCGTTGCCACACAAATCCCCTAAAGATCGAATTAGGGTGGTATGACCCCGTCACATTTTGACAATTATGTTCAACACTTAGAAGGTCATATTGTTTTGTATCGTCAACCATCACAACTTCAAGAACAAAGTACCAGGAGAACGCAAAACAAGCCAAAACAAGACATTTAGTTTTTTTCATAAAAATATGCTTCGAGGACAAAGCATTTCTAAAGGAAAAGGCAATGTTAAACGTTATTCATAAATATATATCTAAACTATAGAACTTAGGATATTAATATAATTAAAAGGTCCATCACATAAAGACATACCTTCACATATCAAAGATTATTATTTCTGGGATGAGGATGATGCTTTTAAATTTCAGATGGTGTTAAATTATGCAATAGGAATTATGTTGCATCCAATTTTCGTGTACGCACTTTGGTGGTAGACATCATTTTCCTGGGGGATTAGAAACTAGGATGTCCAACTTGTATTCAAGCAAATTAATATATGAATTGCTATGCTCAAGCAAAACTCAGCTTATTGAAGGAATAGAAAGAAATATGTCATTGTTCGTATAGATTCCAGTGGAAATTAACAATGTATATGATAAAATTTGAAATACCTGCAAGTCGGGCAACATTCACACCATAACTCTTTGGGCATGTACCCTGGGCTAGTTTATAAAGAAATGTCACCTCCTCCAAACCTCCAATTTGTGTTCCAACCTTACAGGCCATATGGTACAAACCAACCTGTAACAGGAACAAATAAGTACAAGACACATAACCTAGTAGCTATTATAAAAAAAGAATAAGATATATAAGCAGCAAGAGAAGGAAAAAAATAGCAATTATCAAAGAGTAGTATTTTACTGCAGGATCGCTCTCATAGTCCGTAGCTAGGTGATGATAGTGAGTAGAAAACAAACCACGACATCCAGTCTCATGGGAAAGATGTTCTAGCACTGCATGCCTGTAAACAAGATCACACTCAACTTCTGTACAGAAGCTACATAACTAGTACAAAGTGAAGTAAATTTGAAGTGCTTTTTTCAAAGACTGAATAGGCCAACCATTACAAAAACCAATCACACCAAAATATAACCTTTGCAAAAGGAATACCAAGCTTCAAATATAAAAATTGGTGATATGTACTCACGCAATTGCCTGCCCATCAGAAGTTGCAGTTCCACGTCCAAGTTCATCTAATACTACCAATGAATCTCTTGTTGCAGCTGACTGCAACATCCAGGAAACAGAATTCACTAATTAGAAAATAGATTACTGTGGCAGAGAATCTAGACTCAAACAACAGAAAAATATGTCAAGTATTATACTATGGTATACAACACAAAAAATTGGTCACTCACTAGCATAGATGCCGTCTCTAAGAGTTCAACAAGAAAAGTGCTTTGCCCGGCCATGATATGATCCTTTGCTCCCATGCGAACAAATACACGGTCAACTGGTGAAAATTCAAACTCTTCAGCAGGAACATCTGCCCCAACCTGTAGACCATAAGAATACATATCATCAGCCAATGTAACTTGAGGATATCCATATATTAGTTTTAACTTTTAACTTTTAACCATTCTGATAAAACATTAGCCAACCTGTGCCAAGATAACTGCCAAGCATACTTGCCGAAGAAGAGTTGATTTTCCACCCATGTTGGGTCCTGTAAGAAGCATGAAACAAGCATTTCTGTGCCCACCTATATTCACATCATTTGGAACAAAGCACCCACTTCCACKTTGACTAGATAAAACTGGATGTCCCAACTCTTTAGCATGTAAGTATGGGGAGTGAGCTTCATCATTCAATAGCTTAGTGGTGTCTTTGATAGATGGCCTGCATGTGGGTCCAACAAAGTAATTACTAGCAAGTGCCAGACTTATTAACACGTCCATCTCTGCATAAATAGTAAACAAGAGATCAGCCAAATCATATAATACAACAAACAAACTTTTAGCATTACAGTGTCTATTTAATACAGTTACTTTGAAAAGCCTTGCAGTTGCTCTTTATAACCAATTAATAATCATATTCTCCGCTCTTACTGAATAAACAAAGCACTGCCATTAAGACGCCTTTCATAATGTTTGAAGAAAAAAGTGAAATGTTTTAAGCAACAAAATGTCTCAAGTTTTCTCACTAAATCTCATCCTCTAGTATTATCTAAGTATGTAACGTTTCGTTTGCAAGTTAGAAAAACAGGCAGGCATGTAATAATAACTTGTCAGCAATTTTCTTGTATGGAGAAATTTCACTCTCTTGGGTTAGGTAGAGCCCCTTAGTATAAAGAAATACAATTCATCCTGTATTATTTACAAGTCACATTCAAAATAATCAAAACCTTAGACATATCATGTTGAATTTGCCATAAATCAAAGCACAACTTGAGCAACGTATTCATTTTGTAGTTCTTTACAAATCAAATCAAATCAAAATTTATTTGAAGTTTGAACCTTTCTCAATCAGAAGTAGATACCATGAGTCCAAGCAAAGATTGAGACAATATACCATAATTGATATATAGGTAGGGAGCTTTTGAAGATAGAATGACATCAGAAAGTGTAACCCAATGTTTGATATTCACAATATTAAACATTAACTTAAAACAGTTTTTAGCAGGGTGCTACAGAAGTATAATTATCTTTTCGCCTTATGAAGCAAGGGACTCAGAATTGTAACAAACTATCAATCATTTTTATCTGAAAATCTATGCTGAATGACAGCCCTATTTAATTATGGACTTGTTAAAGACACAAAATACGTCATAATTCCATGTTAGTGTTATAGGAAAAAAAATTTAAATGCCCATTTGAAGCACACCAGGTATTTAGTTTTTGCAACATGTATACAGCAGGCTAGGTCAGAAACATGTAAATCTGAAAGAGAGTGGTAAACATGCATATGTCATATCTAAATCACTGGATAACAATGAGTTTCTGTATTTTATAATTAAGGTGAGTTATTCTATGAGACTTCAGAGAAAGCCTGTAGTGAATTCATGAATATGCAGAAAAACAGAACAGAGACAAGCTAGATACTTTGGCATATTTGTAAAAAAGGATGTGCCAAGATGTTAAAAGGTCATAAGAATTTGGATATATATTAGCAGATTGATATATTTATTCAGAGGTCTGCACACAACATAACAATACTACCATAATATTGAACTTCTGTTCGCAGCTATAAAGGCACATTACAATTCAAACTTGTTTTTGAGGTATTTGTGGCTCTAGTTTGTGTATAGAAACATAAAAAATGCAAGACTGAGAATATATACCACTTTGCTTCACTCATGTCAGTGCCACTGGAAAACCTTTCATCTTCATCTTTTAGTATGTAACTCTTCTGTACTAGAGGGTACCATAAAGTTATAGTGGTCTACTGTATATAGATAATAGTGATTAATTCTAAATCATGTTTGCTGAAGCAGCAAATAGTTTGTCTTCTCCAGATTGCAGACTTCTCTTTCCATCGTCCATAAAAGAACTATGAAAATAAGTCATTATTGTCCATGCAGTCAGCCTTGTCCGTTGGCACCATGAACTTTAGTGTGCACAAGATGTGTGAGAATGATTAACAAGAGAGAAGTTAGAACTTAGAAAAGAAGACATATTATGGTTTATTTCAAATTGTGTTTTATTACATGGGTTAGAGGTTGTATAAACAGTTAACCTTCTAAGAGAGTTTAACAAACAACACAAAGGCCAAACAAACATCATTTCTTCAAGTTGGACTCACTTTTCCATCCCAAGTTTGGTAAGACTGTAGTACAAATTAAGAACAACACTGCCACGTGCATGAGAGAAGACTGTTGCATACAGATGGAAAAGAACAGGCTACAGCGCGGCAGATGGACAAGGGATAGAGCTATGGCATCTGGCCATGGCCGGATCCAGGCCCCTTGAGCGGGTCGCATACAGTCTCCTAGTGGGATCAATGGCTCAGATGAAATGGAAAAATCTCCAGCCAGACATAGAGGCGATGATGCCCGGGTTTATTCATGGAGGAATCAGTCTAGGGATCGGCCTCCATTAAAATTTCTGCCTAGAATGTGGAGATTTGAATGCCTCTGTTAGCCTGTGTGGCTGTAGTTTGTTCATTGAATGAATGCCAATATTGAAAGTAGTAAAGATCCAGAAACCAAAGCTCACGAGGAGTGGGCAGCATTGCCCTCAACCGGGGTTCAAGAATCGAACGGATCGAAAGTAGAGCTGGTTGTTAGTTCGAGTGCGGATACCAAGACCCATATGGTAGATGCAATTGATGAGGGGTGTATTGGATCCTCAGAGTGGTAAGAGATGTGTCGAGATGGTGAGCATTTTTTCCAGCACCTCTGCTTTTGTTTCAATGAATAATGATTTGTCTCCATGTATTTGCTTCAGCAATCCATTAGGCAAGGTTGTCCTCTAGTGCCTTATTTTTATGCATTAACAGGAGAAGTCGAGGGTTACTTGCTCAAGGCTACTCAGTTACATGGCCAAATTTGGGGGATTTCTCTCCTGACAGTTCAAAGATGGTTAATAACCATTTTGCAAATGATTCACTTCTTTCTATGCACACAGACCAAGGTTTAGTTGATACGAATACAGATTGTTTGATTGTCTTTTGTAAGGCCTCTGGGGCAGTTGTTAGTGATCACAAAACCGATTATTGGTTGGTTGGTTGATCTTGATGACCCTAATAACTAATTTCCTCCAACTTGGACCTTTGTCCATCTAGGCATCATTGTTCATTAACTTGGCATCCCCTTTGGTGTGAGGATCTCTCCAACTACCATGTGGAATTTGTGTCTTTAGCAATGCAGTGTAAGTTTCTTTTCTAGCATAATAAGGACCTCCCATTCGCTAGGAAATTCACTGTTGTGGCCAAGATCCTTCAAGCCTCTCATATTTACTATGTGTCTTGTTGGCTACCCAGTAGGGTTCAATTATATCAATTGGAACAGATGCTACATTCATATTTGTGGGCCAAGTATGATGGGGCTCAGGGTCTCCCAATGGTGCCTTAGGATGTCTACATCATGCCCAAGGATGAGGGAGGTTTTGGATTGATAGATCTAGAGACTTGTGGGGACATTCTTGCAACTAAATGGATAGTTGGTGTTTGAAGGGATCTTCTCCTTGGCGAGTGTTAGCACACTTTTTCACCCTCCAATCAGATCTGATAATTAAAAATCAACGATGGAAAAGTGGCTAATTCAAGGAGAGAATGCCCTAAATTGTCACAAGCAAGCCTCCTCTCCATTTAGGCTGGTGCGTGCCAACCTCGGGGGGGAGTCCCTAGATACCGAGCTGTTGATTTGTTGGCTGATTTTCTGCAAAAAACAGCACAAAAATGCTTTGGACCATATATAAACACTTTGCCACAGCGTTTGGAAAATATTGTTTTAAATTGCTTGGAGGGACCCTACAGTGTTAGCATGAGAGAGATGAAGAAATAAAGAAAGAAACCACTTAAAAGATAGATGAATATCACAATAAATGGCAATGAACTACTAATCAATGAACAAAAGTAAGAACACAATATTGACAAGAAGAAAAGCTTGACAAAAACCACAACACCTCTTTATTAAAGGCTTGCCAAAGGGTTGATTGCGCCACAATAGACAAGTCCAAAATCAGTACAATGTTTATCCTTGCTCAAAGAATAGAGTAGCTAGACTAGAGAGAATGAGAGAATGAGAGAAAGTAACGAGTGTTGTTGCTGCAAAAATCTGATTGTGATAAAGAATCCAAGCCTCCAATATATAGGCTCTAGGGGCGCACTTAAACAAGACCATCAATGAGGGCGTATAGGAAGCTAATAATGGAAGTAAAACGCATGAAGGATGAGTAGGAGTTGAAGCCACACACGCATGATAGAAGTGGAGTGAGGAGAGTGAGTCAAACCCCATGTGTGAGGGAGAAAGAGGTTTAACACATGGGAGGAGAAATAATGAGGGTGAGCGCATGGAAAAGGGGAGATAAAGGATGAAAATAGGGAGGATATTGTTAGAATATAGAAGATGGTGTGCTCGTTTTACCATTGACGATACCCTCGTCACCCAACCACAGGCCGAAGCCTCCCTCCAAGCACCTTAACCTTGACCTGAGAATTCCTCCGGAAGCAAACCCTAGGCTAGATAGCCAAAC
>SNQJ01S0093050.1:0-13893 GCA_010110895.2 Picea sitchensis
CCAGAAATGGCATGACAAACACTATCCATCTAGGATAGTTTCACCAACAATTTCCTTGATCTTCATCTCATTATTCCACATACAATCATGGGTCCTCCAACCATTATACTAGGATAACTCAATCCACAAAGCATATTCCCGTGAGGGCTTTCACCATAAGGGGACCACTTTGGAGTTCATCCATTTTTGTACCTTATCAATAATTATAATACAATAATGAGAGCATGGGTCCTCCAACCATTCTTTTAGGATAACTCAATCCGCAAAGCGTCTTCCCGTGAGGGATTTCACCATAAGGGGACCACTTTGTATTCATCCATTTGTGCACCTTATCAACCATGAAAATATCAATCCAACTATGCATCATGTATCAATGACAACTCATTCATCCATATTCATCATATCAATGACAACTCATTGATCCATCTTCATCTATGCATTCTTAACAAGGACAATACATATTACATTACATCAATCATCAATCAAGCACTTGACATCAATCAATCAAACCACTGATGCAATAATCTCCTCTTGACATCAATCAATGACAACATGATCCAACAATCTCCCCCTTTGGCCTTGATGGCAAAACCAACATTGATGTCAACACAAATTACCAATTATTGATGTCAATCATGCAGATAAGGCATGCTCTACATCAATAGTCAATGTGACTATCTCTCCCAAATGTGACTATCTCTCCCAATCAATAATCATCAATCACATTGACTATCTCCCAATCAATAATCATCAATCACATCACGACTATCTCTCCCTGGCATCAATGGTAAGGGGCTATTTTCCTTCGGGTTGCTCCTTGTTGAACTTTCCTTGGGGTCAAGCCTCCCATCCGAAAGTGTCTTTGATCTTCCTGTATGAATAATTTCTCCCCTTTGAACAAGGGATATCACTCTAATGTAATGTTGAAAATACATCTAACATAATTCCCATGTGACCATCACTCCCCCGAATTATGCTTATGTGCTCTTTTCTTCAAATATAGGCTCTTTTCTAGGTATGCATTTGATAAATATCTTCTAGAATCATGGGAAGAAAATGACTTTCCTAAGGATATGTCCCCTATATTCTCTGCATGATGAACAATGATGTACCATATAATGATCCTTGGACCTGCTCATGAATCAAACTCATGCCATACTCAACCATCATGAAAACAAAAGATATGTGTCAATAAATAATCATGAGAAAATATCAACCAAGTACATCCCTGCATAAAATGTGTTCTCCTCTACACAACACTTTGTATATCAATCATACAATGTATTAAAAGATATCATCCATCATATTCCTCTTATCAAAGACGCCATGCATTCAACAATATGCCAAACAATGTGTCATAACACTCATGATGTCTCCATCATGAACCAAGTAATTATAACCATGTATCAAACAAATACTAATTATTGTGATAATTAGGTGATACCAATGGTGTAGTATCATCAATCATATTCCATATATGAGTGTACCAAAACATGCACACCACCATGCACCAATACCACACAAAATGATAACCATATATCTATGTCAAATCCTCCATAAAACTTGTGCCAATCAACGTAAGGTAGGTGCCTCTACTAATTTACTAGAAATGTACCAATCATGCATCACACATAAATCAAACAATGAACTCTCAATGATGTACAACATGATCATCAACTCACCAACTACAAGTCCCAATATGTAGCCACCATGCCAAATGTAGCAAGCTTTCCAACAAGTAAGCTTTCCAATACATTATCAAGATATATCATATAACTAAGGTGCCATAACTTCACTATCAAAACCAACAATTTTCTTCAACAAAAGAATGCCTCAATACATACTCATGGGTTAGTGCCATGCACCCAAGATTTTATTTTACATCATCACCTTACATAATCCAATATAGAATCATGAGAACCTGCAATAAACTCAAGGTGGTTTTAACCCGTACAAATCATGTCAGGCCCTTCATTATAGAGTTATACCATCATATCAAGATGAAACACATGTGCATTGCCTTCTTCCTGTTGTACTCATTACACGCGGGCTCCTCATGAGGAACAACTCCACGATGTATCGGGTACCCAGTTGTCACCATGTATGTACACTACTGCCACCATTGTCACCCGTGCATGCCTCAATAGATGATTTTTTTGAACTTCCCTTCAGTCTATCATTCTGTTCGTCACTGCCTTCTTCATCCACCTATTGGACTAATCAGTAGGTGCGGACTCTAAATGATCTCCCTAGATCCATCTAGTTCTAGAACAAAACACACCAAAAACATGACGCTTCCTTAAGTTTTAAATATTGAATTTTACTAACCAAAGAGGGATAGGGTGGCATAATCGCTTAAACTTCCTCGCTCTTCTCGGGCTATCAGCCATCCTAGTTCCATTCCAACACTCCTACAATGATGAACCTACAAAATAAAGCAACCAACCAAAGTGATAATAATAAAATAAACTCAATATAAACCCATGTACGTGATCAAGGAATCGTACACAATAAACACAACAAGCTTTATAGGAAAGAATCATATTATTGTATCATATTAAATGTGCAGAGATTACAACCATGACCTTGATGTCGTAAGGTCCTTTCCAACTATCCTTCATTCTCTACACACTTCTTTCCAAGGATTCTCATAAGTTTAAACCAAGTAAAAGTAATGCATATATATTCTTGCAGCCACAGAATAATCAATACCATCACGTATCACTCTCGTATCTTACCTGAACCCTCAACCCGAAAACTCTTTTCATTATCCTCAATTTCACCATTCACATACAATATATGCTGTTTTAGCACCTAGATCAAAACCCTCAATCCCTAATCCGATTAATTTACAAACTGGCCTAAAATAAAAACTTAAAATAACAAAAATAGCAAAATTCCAGCTTGGTACCACCCGTGACGCAGCTGTTGTAGCACTCCACACACACACACACATGCAAAGAATATAACACATACCCAACATCCTAGAACATGGATTCAGCTACTCACAACCCATCTTGACAAAGCAAATCTCAAAGCCACCTAACCAAGCTAACAATCCCAAGCCAAAAACTAACTTTCTCCATGACAGCTCCTCCCTTTATAATTTGAAGAGGATAAGGTGAGGGAGTTAGATGATCCCACTAAATCAAGGAAAGTGGAGTAAGATCCAAACCATTCACATGCCACCTCACCATGGAAGTTTCTCCTTCTAGAAGCATCAAGAAATGCTCATTTTTCCATGTATACATTCTCAAGACCCTTGCCTATAGAGCAACTGTGAACCCTCAAGAACTCCAAATATGGTGCAACCTCAGAATCGTGCATTCACAAGACCCCTTCCTATATAGAAACCTGTGAACATCTTCTTTAATACGGTTTTTACAGTGGGAATGCAACTTTTCTCGAAAAGTTCTTTCTCTCTCTTCTTTCTTCGAACCAGCCAATCGAATTCTAAAGGAAACATATAGGTTTTACATCATTAATGGTCATAGGGATTATGAAAATAATGTATAAAGAGAGCCCTCCAAAGTATGAAGTTTGAACAGAGTGATAGATGAAATACTTTTGTCTAGTGTGTGTAGGGAACAAGGAAACGCCTATTGGAAACCCGCCAACAAACAAGGAAATACGATAATAATATATCATCATTGAGGTAGAATTTGCTCGTAATACAAATGACTCAAAGTATAAATTCCAACATGCAAATATCCATTTCAAGTAATACATGTCATGGCCACTCAAACATACAAATCGGGATCCATGCCTATATGACTAAATCTGAACATAGCCACCAAAAATACACCGGTGGATCTATGTGTTAAAGATCAAATTTGAACATAGCCACCATACATATAATGTGGATCTATGCAAAAAATACAAACTGAATATACTCCAAATGTAACCCTAATCTAACAGAATGATCCGTATTCTCATATCCACCACTCTATAGTATGAATCTAACCATGTGAATACATGTGTTGAGTCAAACATTGTAGAAACCACTGGATCAATGCAAGGAATGATGAGAAACCCCTATTAACAAGTGCTAGGAAATCACCATTAATGTCACGAGACTCCCAAGGTACACCAAGACAATCCAATGAATGTGAATTAATGAGTTGAAGCTGAACACTCAGTGGAATCTCCTGATCGTCTTTGTTTGGATATTTAGATACTTGGGAGTTAATTAAGATCTACTTGGCCCATATGTCGCTATGTGTAAAAGTGTGTTTCTTTAGTATGCATTGTAGTTAGAACTGATGTAATTTATATGTTCCCACATAGAGTGATCTAATGGTTCAAACTCTCCTCTATCTTAATGGCCATTTATCCATGGATTAACACCCATTGGTCCATGATCTCATTTAAAGAGAATGGATGGTCATTTTCCCATGATCACCAGGAGAAACCTCTCTGTAAAATCTCTCTCAGAATCTTTTTGGATTAATAAACTGCTCCCAAGTGGCCGCATTGGTTGGGTCCATGGATGTTTACCTGTAGGGTTTTTACCGCTACGAAACATCTAAGGTGTTGATATTTTATCTCGTTATGTGAGTGGTTACCGAAGATGTTCATCCTCTATTGGAATAATACCTCCTATTTGTCAATGTATCGGAGCCTGTTTGAAGACCCGCCCTCGTTGTAGATCAAGATCGTGAAGCCGTTGCCTCATCTCCATTTTCTGGCATTTTCGTACATTTATGGGATGATAGGACTATTCCATTGTGTACGGAGACCCTCGCTTCATTTAGGGGAACACTTTTCGCTTCACCAAAATATCATTGCCCAAGATAATGCCATTACAATCAGATCCAGAGGCATAAAGCCTAATGCTTTTTTTAAATTTCTGTAAAGTTTTGATTTTATTTCGGGTTTGTATTTTTTATTTCCTGGTTTCTACTCTTTTAGATCCGCATATTCTCTTTTCCCCATGCACTGTGCGATCTCTCGTAAATCAGAAATGACAGGGAAATGTGCATCTTCCCCGTAAGCTAACCGAGATCTAACCCTTTGTTGTCATCGAAGCAAATTTTTCTTATGTGAAAAGAGTTTTTGAGACTATCTATCTAAGTTTAAAACACTATAATTTTATGTGAATAATGTAAGATAGTAATGAAGGAAGAGAGTTGCATATATCTTATTCTTCTAAGCTAGGTAGTGCATCTCCTGTGTTTGTATCTACCTTTATGCCATGAAAGAGGCTCCTAGGGAAAGTTTATGTACAACCCACTCTTGAGTCATTTTGTAATTCTCTAATTTGAGAGAAAGATGCTGCTTGTACAACTTGGAGGATCAAATAATCAGAGGGTACCCCAAACAAAGCCTTAGTTGCCCAACAAAGATAAACCCAAGTATCCCAAGCAAAGAAATATCCTCACCATAGCAACAAACAACCTAAGGTCCCAAACCCGCCGATAGCTTCTAATGGTGACTAAGGATGAAAATATAAAAGTAAGAATACTAATGGACATTGCAACTTTTGTAATAAAGATGGTCATGATGAGTCCAAATGTTTCAAGAAGATGGAAGCCTTTAGAGCAACATGAAGAAGCACAACATCGTAAGATTGATTCTTCTTCTTCTTCTTCTTCTTCTTCCTCATGGACATACACTTTCTACTTCGGGTTTTTCCTTCAATACAACTTCTACTACTACTTCTTCTTTCCATGAGTGGTTTATTGATTCCAGAGTATCTTATCATATGGCTAAGGATGTTTCATATTTTCTCAAATTTAAAATGAAATGTAACACCAAGGAAACATTTGTTCGTGATGATAGATGGATCTCTTAGGGTTGTAGACCGAACAACGTAGAAAATGGTCATTTCAATGATGTATGTGTGTTCCAAATCTTTCTTGTAACCTTTCTATCAAGATATCAAATCACCATTCGTGTGAAGGTAAAACCACTTAGCTTCACCTCACCAAGTTAGAAAATCAAGCATCTAAAAGATCCTAAGCATGTTCTGCAACTAGAATTGTTGATGATATTACTGTGTTGTACAAGTTTGACAACTTCTGGTCATCGAACTGCACGGGCTTTTTGCTCATAGTGATAACTTGAGAAAAACTTTGCATGAGCGGTTTGGTCATCTAAACTACCTCTCAAGCAGAAACTATGTAATGAACAAATGGTGACTCGTCTCTCTTGTTTCATGCAGATGGTGTTTGTGTCGTATTGTGTTCTCGGCAACATCATCGGGACAACTTTGACAAACGCGTTCTTGGCATGCCCGGGTCCTTTGCATCTTGTTCACAGTGATTTTTGTGGTACACTTTATTCTCCTTCTCTTTTGGGGTGCAAGTATTTCTTAATCCATTGATGACTTTTCCGCATCGCATTTGGGTTTACTTATTGAAACTTAAGAGTGAATTTTTGACAAGTTTTTCACTTACAAGGCCCTTTGTAGAAAGAAATCTTAGACATCAAATTCAAAGGTTAAGAATGTGATAATTGAGACTAATATGAACAATAATATTACAAGTTACTACACTACACAAAGAATCCAAATGCAACATTAATAGAAAACCCATATAATAATCTACAACAAAATGGTGTTGTTGAGAGAAAGAACCGCATTGCAAAGAAATGGCTAATTGTAATGATCCAATCTAAGGGATTAAGTCTATAGTATTGGGCGTATAATAAACCGTGGAAAATTACATACTAATCGTCACTGCACAAAGGCTCTTAAAAATATAACACCGAAGAATCTTGGACTAAAATTAAACCAGATGTGTTACCTTGCATTTGGCAAGATAGTTACTCACATTCTTGATGAGAAAAGGAAAGCATTGCAAAATTTTAAAAGTGAGAAGTGTATATTTGTTTGTTATTCTAAAGATGTCAAAGGTTATAGACTTCTTCAACCACATTGTAATGAAATTATTCTTGAAGAGATGTTAAATTTGATGAAAATCTCTTTGGCCTCAGGAGCCTAATTCGGTGGTTGTGCCTTCTTGGGCCTGCAAGCCATCTTCTTCGACATAGTTGTTCCTTCTTTCCTGCCTCGCTCGATTCTTCTTCTCGTGATGATGAAAGCGGAGGATGAAAATCCACCTCCACTTGCTGAGATTCCTCCAAATGAGTCCTTGAACCTGAACCAACACCAACAACACAACTTCCTAGATGGGTCCATTCAACACCAGAAGTCGATGATGATCTTGCCTGATCCTTCAGACTGCTGTCTGACACATTCACGCCCAAGCCTCTTTGGCTCAAGCCTTAGAAACCTGATGATCCGGGTAGACATTTTGCGTAGTTTCCACGTCATCCGTGATTGGGATACATAAATGAATGAAGAGTATCGCTCTTTAATTGAAATGATAATGGAATCTTGTACCTTCCAAAAGGAAGAAAGTTTGTTAGATGCAAATGGGTATATATAGAACTAAGTATGCATCAGATGGAAGTGTTGAAAGACACAAGGTTCGATTAGTTGGTTAAAGTGATTTTCCCATGTTGAAGGCATTGACTATAATGAAACCTTTGCCCCTATAGCCAAAATGAATTCCATCCACCTTGTTCTTTCCCTAATGCCTCACATAAATGGGAGGTCCATAAGATGGATGTTAAATCAGCCTCTTCTTGCATAGCACGAAAGAAGAAATCTACATGGAACAACCTCTCGCTATGTCTAATGACTCTAGCCTTGTTTGTCAGCCTCAAGAAACTCTTTATGGTCTCAAGCAAGCCCTCGATCTTGGTATGCCAAAATGGATAGCTTTCTCTCTATTGCCACCACCGATTCTAGATGCCATTTTGATCCTAATGTGTATACCAAGAAAGTAGGAAGCCATCCTTTACAATCCTTGTCCTTTGTGTTGATGACCTTATCCCATCGGTAGTGACTCAAAAATTTTAAACCATGTGAAAACCATCCTTAAGAAGAAATTTGGAATGATAGACTTAGGACACTTGCACTATTTTTTGGCCTCCAAGTTTTACAAAGAAATGAAGGATTTTTCTTCCCAGCCTAAGTATGCTTGTCACCTTCTTTCTATCAAGTTTACATGGACGCATTGTGTTTTCAACCCCTTCTCCTTCCAAATCAGAGAGTCAAGATTTCGCCACCTATACTTCTCCTAAAGCTGGAGCGCCACTCAGATCGTCAATCACTTGGTAGTTTCTTATATCTGACTCATACCCATCCCGATCTTTCCTTTGATGTTTGTCTTATTTCCATATGCAAACACCCCATGAAATCCATTGAAAGGCTTAAAGGATACTTCACTATGTTCGTGGTACAATTCAGTTTGGGATACATTATAGTTTAGTGGGGACTCTTATTGGTTGGTTTCACTGATTCGGGGATAATGGGTGGGACCGTGGATGATCGTAAGTCTACTGTGTTATTTTTTCACTTGACTGAGACCCGGCTACTTGGGCCTCAGAGAAACAAATGCCATTAATTCTTTCAAGAGGGAAGTAGAGTAAATCGGTAACAAAGAATGTAAGTCACGTGAAGTCTGTATTTCAAATTGCATCCTTTCAGAGTTTGATTCTAGCACTCAAGATCCTAATTCAAAATTTGGTGTGACAATCATAGTGTCATCAAGATCACCAAAGACCTATCTCAACATCGAGAAAACACATCAAGATACATGCACTTCATCAGAAAGCCTGTTCATGATCAAGTTATTGAAGTGCTCTCTTTTTCCCTACGTAAGATCAAGTTGCACATTTTCAAAAAGTCTCTTACGGAAGAAAAGTTTCAAACTTTGATCTATGTTAGAGTTCAATAAGTTGTCATTAATGGGAGATAGGCTCTAATGTTCTTCCTTCCCATTGTGTCATTATTGTAAACTTCAACCCATCCCAAGTTGTTCTATGGATGTTAGGATATGTAGACACTTAGGAGTTAGTTAAGTTCTACTTGGTCTAGTATGTCATTAGGTGAAAGTGTGTTTCTTTAGTATGCATTAGTATGCATTTGTGGTTAGGGAAACTGGACGCCACAATATGTTCCCTCGACATAGAGTGATCCGACGTGTCATACTCTCCTCGATCTTTAACAACCATTGATTTGTGGATTAACACCGATTGGTCCATGATCTCATTTAAAGAGAATGGAGGGTCATTTTCCAACGGTCGATTGTAAAACCCTCTCTCTTGTAAAATCTCTCCCTGTAATCTTTTTCTTTGCATTAATAAACTGCTCCAAGTGGCCACGTTGGTTGGGGCCGTGGATGTTTCCCCGTAGGGGTTTTACCACGTGAAAACATCGGTGTGTTGATATTTGATCTGGTTATGTGAGTGGTTACTGGAGGTGTTCATCCTCTGTTGGAATACCTGTGTTGTCGAACATCAGGGGTCAATAATGAAAACCCACTGTCAAAAGCGAGGAAACCTGCCATTGAGGCATGCAAATTCCAAGGTACCAATTGGTTTCTAAGTCTAATTCCTGGATAATGAGTTGAAGTTGATAGGAAAAGACTCGTCATAGGAGGGACTTAATGAATCCCACATCAATGACACAAAATAGGTAACAAGATTTGATATAGATCAGAGTAACAAGTGATTCAGGATTGAATCGGGGATGGCCGACACAATAGAAGGCTTAAAGACTGCAGAAAGGACCGACGCAATAGAAGGATTTTTGGGTTGGACATCTTTTTGAACATATTGACGACACAAAAACTGTCTTGGAAACACCGACTCAACAATAGGGATCACATACCAATTTGTAATCTTATAGGAGTATGATCAGGAGAGAAGTGGATTTTCCAACCTAGACACAAGGTGAGTGAAAGGGTGTCATGTTCAAAAGCGACTCTTCCATGAAGTACAGGTTTAGATACATTTCTTTCCCAAATTTCCCCCCACCATTTTTGGTGAGTACCTCTTTATTTTTACACAATCTTGAGGAGGATAACATATGCTTGTTGATGTAAGCTCATCCTTTGGATGAGTCCCTCAAAGTATGTTTAACGAACCCTAGTAAGGAGTGGTTCGGTCCCACATGGTCCTTTCGATGTTTGTTTAACGAGTCCAAACATAGAAAAATCAGGGGTTTTTCATGTTTTGAGAGTCTGAAAAACACTTAAAGAGAACTCTCTCAGTTCCTTTTTCGTAAAATAGTTCGACAAAACCAAAAAAGTGATAAAATATGGCCCATCAAACATTTTCTTCAAATACATTTACGAGCATGAAAATAACAAGATCGCTCGACAATCTTTTCATGTTTAGAGAGTCTGAAAAGAGCTTAAAGGGAACTCCAGGGGGTTCCTTTCTCGTATAACCTTCACGAGTCCAAAAAAGTGATAAAAATATACTCGATTACATTCTCATTGATTTACGAGCACGAGAAAGAACAAAGACTAAGCTCGGTAACTTATTCTCATGTATTTACGATCATGAGAAAGAACAAAGACTAATCTCGAGATTGTTTTCATTTTTACACAAGCTTTAAAACAAAACAAAACTATGCTTGGACCTGGTTTCATTTTTACGCAAGTTTGAACCGGAGGAAACTATGCTTGAGGTAAATGGTTTCATGTTTACACAAGCTTGAACCATAGAAAACTATGCCTGGACTTCCCAACGCATAACACAGGGATGGTTGGTACTTAGCCCCCAGCTTAAGAAGCTAGCAGCTCTAAATTCAACATGAAGTCCAGAGGTTGAAAGAAAATGACCCCCAAGCTTCGTTTCATCCAACTGCAAAGGCAAATGAAATGAAGCTTCAAATACTAGACGAGGGACTTGAATCAAATAGAGAGGGGGAAAACTATTTCATTTTTTAACGAGCTTGACACAGAAACAAGAACTATTCTCTAAGACCTTTGTTTCATTTTTTAACGAGGTTTCCTCAGAGACGCAAAAACTATCCTTGAAAGTGGTTTCATTTTTTTAACAAGCTTGAAATTAGAAAACTATGCTCAAAGACCTATGTTTAATTTTTTAACGAGGTTGCCTCAGAGACACAAAAACTATCCTCGGCTTCTTCTTGATCATGGATTCCAAGAGGACAACGCTCCGAAAGGACACCATGTCAAGGGACAAAACTCGGTCATGGATTCCAAGAGGTCTTCACTAGAAGGAAGAAACACACTCTGGAAGGACACCATGTCGAGGGTCGTGACATGAGTAAAGAGATCAGGCTCTAACAACCCTATCGAAGAGATTACCATGTCAACTACTGGATCTAAGTCATCAGAAGTTGAATCCATGGGCGACAACGCCACATAATTGACATGTGGCAGGGGAAATACTGTCTGCATATAAGAACCATTTAGGGAGGCAATCCAGTCGGGGTTAATGAATGAAAGTTGATCAACAGTCACAACTCATCCATCGTGAGGGAAAGATATCACACAAAAAGGAGTAGGCACAATAGCTTTCATGGCATACACATAATCTCACCCAAGAAGTAAAGCGAAATCCAAGGGGTCCTGGACTACCATGATGTCAATAAAGACATTTTTCCTTCCCAAAGTTACAAGAAACTGAGGAAGGGTCCCTAAAGGTTGACTGGTTCTTCTATTAAAAGATAACATATTCTGCGTAACCTATGCAAGTGGAGGACAACCCAAAGCTTGCCAAGCAAAAGAGGACAAAATACTAACGGATGCACCTTCATCTATCAGTGTCTGAGGAATGTCTCGACCACAAACCTATACTATAATCTGGAAAGGAATGTGAGAGGGAAGACGAGGTCCAGTTAGCACACCCCAATCAAAATGGATGGCCTCATAACTTGGAGGGGGTTCCACAGGAGAAGGAGGAATAGCCCTTGGCATGGTAGATTCTATATCAACGAGAAAAACATGGGCAGTATCAAGTTTACTCTCTAGCGAGAGAGTAGGATCGACCGATGGAGAGACAAGATCGACCACTTGGGTTTCATTCTCCAAGGAGAGAATGGGGTTGACAGGTGGAAACAGATCAACCGCTTGGGTTTCACTCTCTAACGAGAGAGTGGGATTGACCGAGGATGGGATCGGATCAACCACTTTGTTAACACTCTCTAAAGGGAGAGTCGGATCGATCAAAGTTGGGATTAGATCAACCACTTTGTTAACACTCTCTAAAGGGAGAGTGGGATCGACCGAGGATGGGATCGGATCGACCACTTTTTCAACTGGTTCAATTAAGGATGTGACCAGATTGACCACTTGATCAACTGGACTGACCGATGGGGGAAGCAGATTGATCATTCCATCAAATACAGGTGGGTTGAGAGAAAGCTTGCGATAAGTAGCTGAAAGTTGAGGCTGTGAAACAGTCATGTCTTCCAGGAATTTTGATACTTTGTCCATACGAGGGAAAATGTGAGTTAGATGACTCCCTTTGCATAACATACACGGGAACTTGACTCTACTTTTCTTCTTCCCAACGATATCGTGACTAGTTGACGGGAGGTCATCAACGTGTTGTTCATAGGTTGACGACATGGGTTGGTCAGGGTGTGTTGACCATTCTTCTATAACCTTGGATAGACCAGGGAAATAATTAAGAATATGGCTACCCTTACAAAGCCTGCAAGTGTACTTGGGATTACGAGTTGTTTGGGTTATCTTGACATCATCAACACTCCCAGAACGATTAACTGTAACTAGTTGTTTTCCAACATGTTTGACAGTGGTTGGAGGTTTTGACCCTCACTTATATTTCTTCTTCTTAATATTTCTTTTCTTCTTCTTCTTATTCACCGGGTTACTATCTTCAAAACTTTCACCTGACGAAGAAGATGAAACAGAAGGCGACCTTGCAAGTGAAGAAGGTGAAGAATACCTTACTGGTGAAGAAGGTGAAGGATCAACATGAGGTTGATGCTCTTGGGGGGAAGTTCTTGTGACTGAAGCACCAACTGCATTCGGGATTACCTGAGTGGAAAACAACAGTACCAGTAATGCAATAGTGAGACCTGGAAGGCTCAAAGTAGCGATGTGAGGAGGACCAATGTTTCCATAAGAAGGAAAAACAAAAGGTTCCCCTGGAGCAGGGGTTCCTTCATTGGTCATTCATGGAATTTGCACCATTAAATAAATATCCAATCTAGATTCCTCTAGGGAAAACAAACAACACACACTAAAAATCTAGTAAGCAAGCAAGCAAACAAAACCTTCTCACAATGAACACACTAGTTGGTGATGAAATCCAACGTAGTGGGAACAAATTAAGAAGGGGATGAGATAGAGTGGGTGGAAAAGTTACGTTGACGACCCACTTAATGGACTTACACCCTGGTGTAATCTCCCACACATAATCGTGGGTATACCATCCAAGGAGCCCAAGGGAGTTTGGCCAACGTCGATTCCAAGTACCGTGAAGACTTGCCCCTCCACAGTCACCTTGTGTAAAGACCCTAAATATATAGGCCACTAGGGTTACCAATCACTACAGCGATGTCTAGGGAAACAGTCGACAGTCTTATCCATGTGCAAGGGTAGGGTATCTAGCCCGAAATCAAATTTAAAGGCTTCCACACATCATTGTGGGTATACCTCTCAAGCGACCCCCATAATACACGTAATCTCTACACTAAGACCAACAAAGCAGGGTGAGTAACTCTGCCAGTCTTAATGAAACCTCGTGATTGACCCTTGTGTGAGAAGGGCTTCCCAGGACAAAATGTAGTAAGTGGATTTAACTCTCCCTATCACAAGATACTATGTGTGTTTGTATCTTTGGAAAGTTATCTTTCACACCTATTCCAAAGCCCTACGACTAATCTAATGTAGGTTTTCTACTAGAAAAGATAAAAATGTCTAATCAATTTTTATAAGAACTTTATTTTATGGTTGTTGTTACTCAAAAGGAAAATGGTGTGGACAATATGGTTTTTTGATCGACTCGAAAGTTATGCAAAGAGATGCAGATGCAATCTTTTCATTTTGATGAAAGCTATGCTACAAGAAGGAGAAAACATTTATCATTCCCAGATGC
>SNQJ01S0093050.1:15734-39474 GCA_010110895.2 Picea sitchensis
TTAACCCATTTCTAGGTCACTTAACCTATTTGCCTTATTTTAGGGTTAACCACTTTCCATAGATAAAAAGTTCTCCGATACTTTATCATTTAAATATTCCTTCTTGATTTTGTCACCTTACTTTATAATTTCTTGATTTTGTAACTTATCTTTATTATTTAAATAATCCACCTTGACTTTGTCACTTTACTTTATCATTTAAATAATGATTTCTTCTTTTAGGTCACTTTGAATTCTTTGACCTTGGGGGATTCAAGCCTTCATGTGGGGGTCCTTCCTCTTCATAAGGCCATAAATCTCAAACCATGAGGAGTTATGTGACAGTCTACATACCACCAGAAATGGCATGAAAAGAACTATCCATCTAGGATAGTTTAACCAACAATTTTCTTGATCTTCATCTCATTATTCCACATACACTCATGGGTCCTCCAACCATTCTTCTAGGATAACTCAATCCACAAAGCTTCTTCCCGTGAGGGTTTTAACCATAAGGGGAACACTTTGGAGTTCATCCATTTGTGCACCTTATCAATCATGATAAGACAATAATGATAGCATGGGTCCTCCAAACATTATTCTATGATAACTCAATCTGCAAAGCATCTTCTCATGAGGGCTTTCACCATAAGGGGTCCACTTTGGAGTTCATCCATTTGTGCACCTTATCAATCATGATAAGATCAATCCAACTATGCATCATGTATCAATGACAACTCATTTATCCATCTTCATCATATCAATGACAACTCATTGATCTGTCTTCATCTATGCATTCTTATCAAGGAAAATACATATTACATTACATCAATCATCAATCAATCACTTGACATCAATCAGTCAAACCATCGATCCTATAATATCCTCTTGACATCAATCAAGGACATCAATCAATCAAACCATTGGAATCAATGACAACATGATCCAACACAGGGTTTATCGTCAACCAGTTGGAGCAAGATTGTTAGGAATGCAAGACCAGGGCTATGAGTTTCACTTCAGCTGGTTGTTAATTCTTGTTTCCTTCATTTCTTGGGAGATGCCGGAAGGAGCAACCTTCCTTGAAATCAATTCGTCTGAACCAATGGACACGAATTTCACTATGCTATGGTATTTGAGCGACATTGTGAAGAAATGGCAGTCCAATGCAGTGTTCCAAACCTACTTCTTGTAGCTGAAGAGATCCATTGAATCCTTCCATTGCATGAAGTTGAATACATTGCATCGGTTTAGGCTATTTGCGAAGTTCCACGCAGATAGTCGTTTCATATATATCACTGTGTGCAAAGATGAACATAAGGAAGAGCTCCAGTCGTAATACAAACTCACCGAGGAAGATATGGAGGAAATCACCAAGGAATGGCCTGCAGAATTTATGGTACCTGTTGAACAGACATAACTCTCCGACCACGACCTCATCGAAATTCCTATAGTCACTCGAGAAGAATATGATTCACCCAACAGAAGCAGGAAGAAAATGAAGGAAGAGGTATAGGAACTGAACAACGCATCAAAGGAGACTTCACTAGATTCACCTAAAGGAGGAGGAGGTGATGAATTAAATAAAGAAGAGGACGAAGGGGAAGAAGAAAAATAGGAGCATGGAGAAGTGACACCACCTAAGGATCCCAACACAGAGGCCGAACTATTCAAGAAAAGAAATGTTTCTCCACAGAAAATCTCAGCGCGAAAGAAGTCAAGAGCCAATAAGCCTCACTTACAGATTGTACTTACATTGGATGATATTGATCTTATCATCGCAGTTGTATTAGACACCTCGGAGGACATACTGCAGTGAAATGAATCCAAACAAGAAACCATGTATGACAGGATCGAGGCAGAGTTGAAAGGGATACATCAAGCTCTCTATTTGAGACACATAGTGTCTACTACGTCATTGTCATCAGAGAGTACATAAGTAGGAGATGAGCCTACCCAACTCCGCAAATTAGCAGATGTGATAAAGGCTCACCTTCGACAAGTACAGGAGGAAAAATAAAAAGCCACAGAGTCCCTGAAGCAAGCAAAGGAGGAAGCCATCAATCAAAGTTAGATTGAAAAGAAAGAGACAGATAACCTCTGCGCGAAGTTTTAACAGGACAGAGCATAGATCCAGAGAGAGAAAGATCATCTTCTCCCAGAGCAGACTGGATTTAAAGAAGCAGTTACCCAAGCACTTCGCTCAGTATTGGGACTGACACCGATGGAAGAGGAGATATCTAAGAGCCAAGTGGGGAATCTCGCTGAATTCATTCAGTAGCTCTAAGCACAAATAACATGACTGGAACTACAAACCATGCCAAGTACTCCGCAGGAAGTGCGATATCAGAGAGAGGAAAATGTTAGGAGCGCAGTTGAAAGAATCAAGGCATTGGCCTTAGAATGAAATAAACTCAGCAATCGAAGTGTGAAGACCTATGAGTGCCTTGCAGAGGACCCATAATTACGAAAATTGGAGTCACAGCTCTAGGAATCAAAGAAACAAGTAGCGACAATGCAAGCACAGTTGAAGCCACCTTTAGCAGTCGAGAGGATGAAAAGGTCCTAGGAACAATGCACACTTCAGCAACAGGTCCATTCCATCTAGAGTAAAGTCATGGAAGTGACCCAGAGGCTCCAGCCAGTGCAGGATGAAGCCTACACACTTTTTGAGGAGATTGAGGGAAAAGGTGCATAGCTAGAACAAGTGGTCACCATGGTGGAACAACGATTGGAAGGACCGATTACCGAGAAAGTTATTCAGGATTTCATCAAGCAGGAGGCTTTGGCGAAGCAGAAAGCTGAGGAAACTCGAGCCAAGATCAAGTCCTTTGAATCAAATTTATCCAGATCAGAGTGACTCAGGACAAGTCATAGGTTAGTGTTGGGGGCATGTTGGCCCTCGACCAAGTTTTGGAGAACCTTGGTTGTGTTTGACCACTTTTTGGGACTTCGATAGGTTAGTCGAAGGTGAAGCACCTAGGTGAAGTAGAGATCGCAGGATCTCAACCCCTTTTGTGAGATTTTTGGGTTTAGGGTTGTTATAACCCTAAATTGCACCACACATGCTTACCTGGCATCAGGCCATCTCATATCCATTCTTTACCAAAGCACTACTGAACAACTCTTTGAAAATCCTCTTTTATAAAGGCCCACGTTCCCTGCTCCATTATTGCACGCGTGTACATGTTGGCTAACCTAAGACAGCGCACGTGGAGTGACAAAATCACAAAAAAAAAAAAGTTGCCAACGACACACAAACGCTATGGGTTAGTTAAATGAAACTCCTGGCTATGCATGGCCGAGGGTTCATCCAAATACCTAGCTCCTTCTAGCCTATAAAAGAACGGGTAGGGGTCCCATTTGGAAGAGAAAAAATATAGCAATGAAACTCTGCCCATTTGCGTATTCCCATTGTCCCAACCCTTTAGCCTTTCCTTATGCCAGAAGAGATACAAAGCAAAGCAGTTGGAGGATAGTTGAAGAGGATCCCAGGATTAGGTTCACGGAGCAGTGGCCGGTCTCAATTTTTTGTAATTTGACTCATTCAAAGTAATAAAGAAAGTGCTTTTCCAGTCCCAATTCATGAAATTTTTATAGTTTGATTAGTATATGTTTGGATTTCTAACCCGTTAGTATATAAGTAGGATGCATGTGTAGTTGTCGCTTATCTTGTATGCAGGTCATCTTTGGAAAGGAGTATTACGAACAAGTAATCAAGTACAACGGAGGATCGACATCAAACGCCCGGAACAAGGTAGGTTGACCTTGCCATGCATTTACTAAGAAAAGGGGATTTAAATCTAGGGATGAAGGTAGAAAGTAGTTTTTCTTTGGTCATATCTGCATGCAAAGTCTAAACCCTATTTTCTAGTCCGTAAGGAGATTTACCTCACAACATAATTGGCGACCATACTGGGGAAACTCTCTAGGGTTCCTGGAATTTTATTTAGTTTTTGGGTAGTTTTAAAGACTAGTTTTCTTTTCTATTTTTTTTCTTTTAGTTTCCGTAAGGTATGAGCTAGCAGGGAGTCTGGTTTTCCATACCAGCTTTCCCTATCATTTGCTTGACTGTGTTTTTTTGGGACCCATAGAGGTGCACGCGGTCTGCATAAGGTATGCACGCGTGTACCCGCACCCTACTCTCTTACAGCCCGCGTGTGAATGCTAGCTGAAGAAGTAGCAGTAGCGTGTAGAGTTCAGAGAACCTCTGAGGCAGTCATCCTCTTCCCTGTTAGAATCACACATTCTCAGGGGGTTTTCTGGAATTCTGTCTGAGTCTTGTTTGTTTGCAGTCTTATCTTAGATTGTTTGGATTTATAAATTTTTCCTTAGATTGTTTGCTTTTTCTGTTAAAAAAGAGTGTCCAAGCCTTCAGGAGACTCTGGTTATCAATATCATAGGTCTCTTCCTAGTTTGGTCTGTCTGTTTTTAGTTTTTCTCAGAGTTTAGAGATACACGTGGCCTGTACAAGGTCAGCCCGCATGTACATGCTCTCTGTCTCTATACAGCTCGCATTCACACGCTGGTTGTTGGATTAACAGTAGTGTACTTGTGCAGGATAATTTCTCTTGAGGGTAAGGTAGTCATCCTTTCCCTTGATGAGAAATATACCTCTGAGGTATTTAAATCTCTGTCAGTCAGTAGCTTAGAATTAATCTTACCTTTAGATCACTTTTTCTCATTTAAAGAAAAGTTGTCATAAAAGTAAAATATTTTTTTAAGGTTTTTAGACAAGTGTGAGAGTCATTTTTTAAAATTGCTACTGTGTGATTTTTGACATGATTCTTTGCGACCTGCGATTAAGCCAGAATTGTTTTTCTTGGTTTTTGCTTGTTGGTATTTTTCCTTTTTTCTTTATCAAGCATTTAAATTAAAAAAAAAAATCTCTTTTCATTTTCTTGTTTGGTTGAAAAGTGTGTTTCTGCATTATTAGCCAGGGAAAAGTCGTTATTTCATAATTTTTTGCAGTTTACTTAGATCATAAGTAGCTTGTAGTCAAGTGAAATTTCTTTTGAGTTTGCTGTCCAAAATCTTAGAAAAGTAAAAAAAATAAAAAATTGAAAAGTTGTTGAAATTTTGCATTAAGAAAAAAATTTATTTCCAGTTTTTTACTCATTTTTTATTTCGTCTGTTACACATCATCAGTGTCACTTCCATATCCCTTGACATAAGACAAAGGCATAAAATTAACGCTAAAATCTAAAATTTATTAAACTTTCATGTTTGTAGGGTTCACCAACTAGTTCAGGATTTAGGGCCTTGGATTAGGTTGGAGAGGAAACTCTTCAAGGCCATTTCAAATCAAACATTGGAGTCTGAGTTAGGGAGTGTTTAAGTACCTCAGAGTGTCTTGGATCTTCTCACACAGTGGAGGATCCCGAGCTCCGCCGGTCATGAAGGCTTCTTGGTCTGCCGCCGGTTACACTGGAGCCACCCTCGCCACCATTAAGGCGAAAGCTAGACCAACAAGGGTATTTTGAAGCAACCGGGTTACAAGACATTGTGCCTGACCAACCCTCAGAGGAATCGACCATTTTGGACCTTGAAGAACTGCTCTCGACCCGGTTGAAACCCCAACCATTGATTTCTTAGCACCTTTCATTGTACCGATTCAATTTTACGAGTGCCAGACAATGTTGCACACAACAATGGAAGAAAATGTTGTTACTCCTTATGGGAATTATTCAATTCCCACTACGTTTGTCACCACAGGAGAGTTTTCACCTCCTAACCCACTGACATGGGTCTGAGCCACCATGGTCTCGATCTCTTCTACATTGCACAGTGGTCCGATCCCGTCTTTGGCAGCGACCATGACCCCTTTCACACCAAGTGCGACAGGCCCTCCATTCTCATACGGGATGCCTAGTTCAGGTACAAGTCATGTACTTTCCTACTCCACTTTATAGACTTTAGGTATGGGGGTAGGGAGCTCTAGCGCTCCTCTACAAGGTCACATGGGGGGCACTCCTACTCCTTTTAACGCTTTCCCTTATGGAGGAGGTCATATCCCTCCTTCGTCCCCTTCACTCGGTAGCTCGCATCAGCCATCCGCCAGACAAACTACACACAATAGTTTATTTGGAGCGGGGAGTCAAGGACCACCTTCGCATAGTATGCCGGTAGGTTCGACACCATTTTATTTGAATGGAATGTTTGGTAACAACACCTTATCGTTAGCTTCTTTCCCGACTGGGGGCAACCCCATTTTTGGACAATCTACCCCTATGTAGGGTACTATTTCGACACAAGAAGCAAACCTAGGAACTGCTTCCACATCAGGGCCTTGGAATTCTTGGCGCGGATCCATTCCCTCATCCAGAATGCTGATTTGGGGTAATTCTTTCCATAATCAATGGAACCCCAAACAAACTACTATGCCCATCCCCACGAGAGCACCATGGGGTAATCCTTCCTAGAGTCCTTCGAATATAATGCATGCCCAACCATCTATGTCCTATTTGGGAAATCAACCAATTATGTCTCCACACCTACAAAATCCATACGTTGGCTAGGGACATGGTTTCTACCAAAATCCAAGCCAGCAGCCAAACTTTTCCTAGCAACCTGGTGCTAGTCAAATCCCAACCCCCTTTTTCCCAGGTTATCAGCAACAACCCAAACTACCGTTCCTGGTGACTTTACACTTGCCAGATTTGACAAGGTTTTTGAATGACCCTATTTGTCACGATCCGTGTTGGTCTCCTATGCTGATGAAGTTGCCTTCAGACAATCCAAAGTTCAAAGCCAAGCCTAATGAAGATCCAGGAGATCATGTGACTACCTTTCATCTTTGGTGCTCATCTAAGTCATTGAAAGATGAATCCGTACAACTGTGATTGTTTCAATGTATTCTCATTGGGAGTGTCGTGAAACGGTACATTGAGCTTGATCACTCAAGATACTTGTCCTTTGGCGAACTGGCAATGGATTTCCTGAACCATTTCTAGTTACTTGTGAGATACAATGCTGGCACAGATATGCTCACCAATTTCAAACAGACAACAACATACCATATCTCTGATCACATTTGAGAATGGAGATGTCAGAAGAGTTTAATCAAGGTACCAATCCCACCAGCACTCCTGCTTGAGTGGTTCCTTAAGTCTTTAGTCCCACAATTATCCAAAGACATTGCGACGTTGAGAGTATTCTCCTAAGAAGATGCCATCATGAGGGCTCAACAATTTGAGCTCATATATTCTCAGTCCGGTTTGTTATACAACATCTTTCCAAATGCACCACGTTCAATCCTTAATAAAACTAGATAGAGAGGTGGACCACATGTCGATGGTATTGCTGGTTCAGCACAAACAAAGCCCCCTGAGCAATTGACAAAACAGTTACAACAGTTATCTATACAACACACAGCGGCCAGCCAAACTACTTCTTTGGCTTCTCCCCCTACCAAAATGTCGGACGTACACATAGTGCAATCGACTAACCCAAAGGCCACCCAGCAGCCTGAAGGAAAGAAAAAACAATGAAAGAAGGGTAAGGGGGATAAAAAACCCATCGATAATGCTGGCGGGGACAACACTGAAAAACAGAAGGCAAGGTATCCCTGCAACTTGTGCGTGAAAGACCACCCGACCCATCTATGTCCTCGCCTTACAGAGGCCCAAAACTTTGTCATTCAGCAATAGTAGGTGGTGTTGACTAATACATTTCAACATGGGAAAAATCTAACTCAAGCCTCTGCAAGCACTGAAGGGGGCAGCCAAGAACATTGTCCGCCTCCAAACAACCCCGCATCCGCGAACGTATACATGGTGAGGGGTGATGCTTTTATATCGACTAGAGCACATGACTATAGTAAACCAAGCACTTATGAGAAGGGTANAGGTAAAGAAGATGACCTCCCATCTCTTCCTCTACAGATTGAGAAGACATTGGGAGAAACAATGACACGCATTCCCAAAGGTGCATTTAAAAAAGTTTCTCATAACCCAAACGCAAGGGCTGCCCAAAACTACTCTATCGTGGAGGATTTATCACAAACCCCTTGTGCGATGTCTTCTTTGGAGGTCCTCCAAAGCTTCCCTTCTCAAAGGAAATCCTTGTTAACCTCTTTAGGCTCTACCGAGACTTGTAATCCGGGTACCATCATGTTGGATACAACCGACTTAAAACCTCGTCTGCCTTAACACGTAGCATTTCAGATAGTAGTGGCTTATCCCACGAAAACTTTTACTCGGCATATCTTCCGGACGGTGGTTGATGAGGGAACCTCGACATGCATTATGTCGTTGGCATGTTGGAAGGCCATTGGCCAGCCCATTTTGTCTCCGTCACCTACTCTCCTCACCACTTTCGACGGTCATTCGTTCTGACCACATGGCATCGTTCCTTATTTCCCCATGCAGTTAGGAGGGAAGACTGTGCGTGTCGAAGTAGAGGTAGCCGATGCTCCCCTCGACTATAACCTCTTGTTAGGAAGGAGTTGGACTTATGCTATGCAAGTTGTGATTGCTACAGTTTTCCGGGTCTTGTTGTTTCCACACGAGGGTCGGATAGTGACCATCGATCAATTGTCTTTCTCTAGACTTGACCCTTCTTTGGGGGCATCCACAGTCCCGATGATTGATAATCCTCAACCAGGTGTCGTCAATGTAAAAGTTGGTTTGTGCCCATCCTTGATGGGTACCTTCGATTACCCGCCCCCTCACGGTGATATCAAATTTATATCCAATCACCATAAGGTTAATATTTTTCAAGTTTCGTCGTTCCACACGACTTACTTCGAGGATCCTTAGATAATTCCTTCCCCATCGACCACGATGGATGAGACAAGGAACCCAGGCATGTCCATGCCCTTGTCTGCAGTAGAAGTAGCATACTCTTTAGTCCAGCAAGATTCAACTAACATTGATATGACTCCTGCACAAGAGCTAGATCCACTTCTAGAGCTTATTTGGGCTCAGGGTTCTCTCGCTAACACCGATTCGTTAGACATAGTATTGCCTTCTGATGAAGCAGTAATCAAAGAAATGACTAGTCCGTACAAACCTTGGGAAGATCTTCATCACATATCATATTTTCTCCCAGAGTTAAGCCAAATCGAAGCAGGAGAATTCACCGTAACCATGATGGGAGATTAGTCGTTCCCTATTAATCTCTTAATTACACACGAAATTTATGCTGAGGGTAATATGGAAACTATCACTGAAACTGTACCAATCAATATCTCCCAAAACCCTGGCATTGTGGAAAACATCTTCGTCGGAGCGGATTTCTCCCCCTAAGAGATTCAAATCTACACAGATCTTTTCAAAGAATTTTGTGACGTTTTTTCCTGGTCTTATGAGGAAATGCCAGGTATCGATCCAAAAATAGTTGAACATGAGATCACAACGTATCCTGATGCCAAGCCTTTTTGGCAGAAGCTTCGTCCAGTTAATTCTAAGAAAGAAACAACCATTATGGTTGAGGTTGAGAAATTTCTAAAGGCAGGTTTTATCTATCCTATCCATTTGACTCAATGGGTGTCAAATCCTGTGCCAATCAATAAAAAACAAGGCACAATTCGTGTATGTACCGATTTCTGTGATTTGAAAAAGGCATGTCTCAAAGATAATTTTCCAACACCATTCATCAACCAGATCATTGATGAATGTGTTGGTTGCGAAGCCTTTTCTTTAATGGACGGTTTTTCGGGATATAATCAAATACAAATCAAACCTGAAGACCAACACAAAACAACATTCATTTGTCCTTGGGGTACATTCGCATATTGTAAAATGCCTTTTGGTCTTAAAAATGCTGGAGAAACCTTTCAGCGGGCCATGTCTTTTTCTTTCCATGACCTCAAGCATATAGTCGAGACCTATCTAGATGATTTAGCATCACGATCTTGCAAGAGAACGGATCATCCCACACACCTTAGACTTATTGTCGCTACTTCCAGATTCGCTTGAATCCAAACAAGTGCAACTTTTGCATAACGTCAGGACGTTTGTTAGGTTTCATCGTATCAACAACAGGAATCATGGTCGATCCTCTCAAGGTGGAGGCAATAATCCAGTTGCCCCCCCCATGCACAATCCTTCAACTTTAGAGTCTACAAGGCAAGGCAAAATTTTTACGACGCTTCATCGCCAACTATGCCAAAATCACCAAGGCCTTTATGCGCTTACTGAAGAAAGAAGTCCCTTTTTACTGGGACGATGCCGCTCAATGCTCTTTTGACGCATTAAAACATGCCCTCACAACTACCCCTCTGCTCCGACCACCTAACTATAACAAAGATTTCTTATTATATCTGGTTGCAGCAGAGTCAACCATTGGCATGGTTTTAGTTCAGGAAGATGACTTGTTCTCATAATATGTGATCTATTACTTGAGCCGAGGCCTCATAGGACCAGAAATCAACTATTCTCGTATCGAAAAACTTGCATTAGCAGTAGTTAATGATGTTCAACGGTTCCGTCATTACGTTCTATTTCGCAAGACTACCATCATTGCTGTCATGAATCCATTCCAGTACATGTTGACACGACGGGTAATAGGCGGAAAAATCAGTAGATGGATAGTCATCCTCCAGGAGTTTGACTTAGACTTCATTTCAGCAAAGTCCAAAAAGTCATTGGTCTTCGCAGATTTTATTTCAGAACTTCCGATTGATTTAGGTGACGTTGTGCCTAAAGAATCGCCTATCCGGGAAGATATGTTTTTGATCACATCTTCGGATCCCTGGTACAGAGATATACTTATCTATCTCTAGACTTTGAAGTGCCCCACTTCTTCTTCTTGTGATGAGCATCGACGTATACGCCTTCAGGCTAAGAATTATCTCACACTCGATGATACGGTGTATTGGAGAGGTGTAGACTGCATCCTATGCTGATGTCTCACTCATGAGGAAGTAGTTATCATGCTCAACGATTGCCATATCGGATCTTGTGGTGGTCATTTGTCTGGGTTGGAAACAACCCAAAAAATTCTATGAGCAGGCTACTTCTGGTCGACACTTATCAAAGATTGTATCGAATCGGTCAAGAAGTGCCATCCGTGCCAAATCTTCTCTCAGAAGATGAGGGCACATCCCGCTCCCATGTTCCCCGTCATCATAGTTGGACCCTTCACCAAGTGGGGGATTGATTACACTACTTGCAACCCCACTTCAACAAGGGGGCATCGCTATATCATCGTAGTTGTCGACTACTTCACAAAGTGGGTTGAAGCTATGCCAATGTTTAAAGATGATGGAGAGACTGAAGCTTTATTTTTATTCAACCAGATCATAGCAAGGTTCGACGTCTCGAGGGATATTGTCACTGACCATGGAAGTCACTTTCAAAATCAGATGATGACTGAATTAACATCAAATCTTGGGTTATGGAAAGAACATTCATCACCCTACTACCCCTAGGCCAATGGGCAGGTGGAAGCTGTAAACAAAAATCTTAAGACTATTCTACAACAAACTATCAACTCAGCCAAGTAAAATTGGAATTTGATGTTATACTCAACATTATGGGCTTACCGAACATCTATTAAGACTACCACCGATTTCTCACCTTTTCAACTTGTTTACGGGCTGGAGGCATCCTTGCCCATCGAATGTCAAATCCCATCTCTAAAATTGGCAGTACAATTATTGTCAGACACTTCTCCACTTGAAGAATGGTTAGTACACCTTGAGAAGCTCAATGAATAGCGTCGTGATGCGGCCTTGGCCAACGAGGCTCAAAAACATAAGGTCAAGTGTCAATATGATAGGTTCGTTTATCCTCAGATTTTCTCTAATGGCAACCTTGTCTTAGTCTATGACCAAGATAAGGACCCCCTGGGGGTAGGCAAATTCAAACCCATGTGGTTCGGGCCTTTCATCATAAAATAGGTATTAAAAAAGGGTGCCTATTGTCTGGTTGATTTCGAAGGGAATGCTTTGACGGAGCCTAGAAATGGGCTCTACCTCAAGAAGTATTACTCATAGGCAGGTCACTGTGGGTAACTTTTTGTGACATATGTATAGTCTTTGTACTATTACTTTTTAGTTTCTTTTAGGTGTTATGGACATATCATTGATGTTATCTTTCCTCACTGTGGCAGATGTCAAGTGATTCTGAGGTGTTCGTTGGGTATGCATATGGTGCTAGTCGACACACTTGGAGGCTTGCCTCCATAGCTTGGGTAATCTTCACACCTCAAGGCCAGTTGTTATCTTCCAGAGGTATATGCTTAGGTGACACCACAAATAATGTCACCGAGTATAGTGTAGTTATTGAATTACTTTGTGACGCTTTGTCATTGGGTATCTCTCATCTCCGGATCTACCTCGACGCTCAATTGGTTGTGTCTCAGTTAAACAGAGTGTATCGAGTTCATGATCCAACTTTACACTGATGATTCCTTAGGGTATGTCTCTTAGAACGAAACTTTGATCATATTACATATTTTCATGTTCCTAGGAGATTAAACCAAGTTACAGATACTCTAGCTAATCAAATTTTAGATTGGCATCTTGCACACATATGAAAGAGCATTGACATAAGCATCTAAATACATTTTTGCGCACGTGATCCATCAGACACAAAAGACCAAAAAAACCATATATAATATCATAAAGTAACCAGAGTACATAGATGGACGCAAGCGCCTCAAAAATAGGACCAATAATGAGTAACAGGGCTTATGCCCTAAAAACATATATACAAGTAGTGCTCGTGGCACGTAAAATGTCTACATAGGTTCAACGCCTATGGGCCCTGTTATACTAGTTCACAGCATGGGCTAAACGCCTAAACAACCGGACCCACATCCGAGGTGCCCCCACTACATGAGGCTGCATGGATGGCGGCAGGTCCTCAATCTCTGCCATCAGGACTATGCGAGTGAGTGCAGTAAATTTTTTCTCAACTCGTCTAAGTACCCTCTCAGCCTCCCCGACTGGGAGGTCTTCTGCTATTGCTGGTCCCCAGGCAGCAGCGGCTGCAGCCCCTGGCCGAGGACGACGTCTGTTCCTTGAATAATCCGTAGGTCGCACTGGTCCCACATCTACATGCAACAAACGTATATCCGTCAAATACTCTGGCATAACAAAAAAATTATATATATAACAAAAAAAGACATAAAAATTACATATACAACAAAAAAACTACAAAGGTGGAGACTTACCCATCTCCCCTCGCTCCTCACCAGGAGGTACTAGTATCTCTGGGTCTCTCAAAAAATCAATCCCGGCATAGGGGTAGTCCTCTATAACCAGGATCTACCATGACAACCATGCAAAAAATTCATCATCGAAGGACTCATTGGTCCTTCCACCACCCTGTCGCGGCAGTAATATTGCCCATCTACACACAGTAGGAAAAGAGGCATGATGTCCTCGTACCACTACCCGAGGACTAAAACTTGGAACTGTCTCAAAAAAGAACGAACACAAAATAGTCTCGAACCTGAAGTTCCTCTGTGTCCGTTGACGACAATCTGTCAATTGCCTCTTCATACACTCCAATAGTGTCGTACTCCAGTCAAAAATTTGTGCATTCAAGCACTGGACAACACAGTTCATCTGTGCACAGGACGCCTAATGCAAGGCTGCTAAACTGGTAATCCGCCCAATGAGCAATAATATCGCTTGCAACAATAGGTTAGTGATCTTTCTTATAGGCACATGGGAGCTCAAATGGTTGGTCCCAACCTCACAGTGCAGGGCTATCAGTTCTGCTATGTTATGCGGCCCTGACGAAAACGTCCTGAAGTTGACTGGTTCCCCTTTCCTTGAGAGGCTAGTCAAAAAGTAGATATCCTCGGTGGTGGGCACCAGTGATTTCCCCTCTAACATAAAATCCTCTGCATCAGGGTGTCAGTAGTCGACCAAGGCATTCACTAACCTCGGTTTCACCCGCATAGAAGGACATAGGAATAAATTTAACAAACCACATTACATTAAAGTGGCCACAACATTTGGATCTCCCGCAACCAACTCACCAACTTCTTCATGCTCCCTTTCCCTCCATTGGACATACATCCTGCCAAAACAACAAGGTTCAGGAGGGTGAGTGAGTGATTTTTTTATTTTTTGTCTATAAAGGGAGGTCCACGCGTGCTATCTAGGTGACAGTCGCGTGTACACGCAGGCAGGTTTTACTTTGCCTGAGTGTACATGCGGCCTGTCCAAAGACAACCCGCGTGGACCTAGGGCCGACCTTTTAAAGGTAAATGCCCACCCAAAAAATGAAATGAAAAGCAAAAATCAAGAATTGTATAGCTAGATAGGGGAGTTTGTACTTACTTGGTCCAGACGAAAGTTCGTTTCATCCACTGTAGCTCCCAGAATCATTGTTTTTATCAAAGGGGGTATTTTGGCTCCAGAGTCAATTTCCAAATCAACAATGGTGATAATGAGCTACCAGCTTCTATTTATAGACTTTTTGGCCTCTTTTTGTCACTTTTTTGGCCTCCCTTATCATTTTCTTTATACCAAAAACCATTTAGAGTGATTCAGGAGTTGCATCGGAGGAATTTGATCATGTATTGGGATATTTTTAGGGAGTTTTGAGTAATTTTGACGATCCATGAAAATTTTTCCGATGATCAACTTGAGCATATAGGTTAGGTTTCTACCCTGATTTTTGTATCTCGTTGTCTTTTTCATTTGCCATAGGATCGATCCCATCAGATTGTGACACGAAACTATCATATCTGCTTTAGAAGTGTCACAACTTGGTGGTAGAGCCTACCGAAACATGAATTCCCTAGGTAGATCCTAGTTGCATTATGGTATTCATGTTGTCTCTACAACACTATAGGCTCGAGAGTCCTTGCAGTTTTTCCTGAATACGAGTTTGAGCCTCATTTACATAATTCTTCTTCGCTCTTGCTCTCACCCTCAGGACTCCCAAAAAAATAACGGGTCTTATTTTAAGCCCTTTTCAGACCCTCTAAATATGAAAAGATTGTCGAGCGATCTTGTGACCTTTCATGCTCGTTAAACTGAAATTTGAAGTCACATCTATCCGACGATAGTTTACCCCTTTTTCGGTCCAGACGGTCAACTGTATGAACAAAGGTATACTCTATGGAACTTCAGCTCTATAGAAGAGTACTCTCAAGTATAATTTTATCCCTTTTTCGGGCCTGAGGGACTAAACTTACAAAGAAGGAACCCCCACGGAGTCCATAGTTAAGCTCTTTTTAGACTCTCTAAAATTGAAAATATTGTCGAGTGACCTTATTCTTTCACACTCGTTAAATTGGTCCAGAAGAATATTCCTGATGGAGTCCATAGTTAAGTTTTTTTCAGACTCCTTAAAAATGAAAAAATAGCCGAGTGATATTGTCCTTGTCCAACTCATTAAAATGGTTTTGAACCGACGTCTTATCAGTGCTAGTTTACCCCTTTTTCGAACCGACTAGAATATGTTCGAAAAGGGTACCCCAACGGAGTCTCCTTTTATGTTTTTTTTCAGACTCTCTAAACATGAAAAACCACCGAGCTTACCTTCTTTGGGCTCATTAAACTTACATCGAAGGACGTTACCATTGTGTGTTTTATTAACCGTGTTTGCATACCTTATATGTCAGCCTGATAATAGTTTGCTTCTGCGTCTTAACACCCTTGGCCCCTGGAGGATTTTTCCTGAGTATCATTATACTAGAACATCAGTCTTTTCCTTGTGCCTTGAACTTGTATGTTTGCAACACTCGTTCCTCCTTTGTAACGTAATATTCCTTTATTCTTTTTTCCACAATTATTGAAAAGGACAAAAAAGATCAAATATACCCCAAAAAGAGGAAGGGAAAAGTATTTTCTTTATTGGCAGCATAATGAGTCACCCTTGGATAAAGCACATCTGTCCGTTTGTTCATCAGACTATGGGATGTAGTACGACCTTAGGAAGCTTTTTCTTTCTTTAGAGTTGTGTCCTCCACCATTTGGTTATCCTTCCAAACATATGGAGAGTTTGTGTTGCCTCCTGCTTCATAGACTTATGATTAATGCCATGCTGCCTGAGTCTCATCATTTTTCATGCTATTATCCAAGGGAATTTTGTCACCAAGCTTGAGTCAGCCCCTCTGCAATATGTCTCTTGTCCTCATACACAACCATCCTGAACATCCAATCAAGTCCTTGTTTGAAATCACTGAAGCCTTCAGTCTAATCATCAAGATTATCAAGTCTATGACTGACGAGTCATCGAAGACCTCTGGGTAGTGCAGTCATACGCTCATATTACACTCCTAACTAAGTTTTGAAGATTTTGAATTTGTTGCTCGAGCTCTGAAGATCTCATCTCTAGCCATCAGGCCATATCAACTTCTAGAATATGGATACTCTATATGTATATCTTTTTTATTTCGAGATGTAGCTTCGTTGTGTATTGTCCGTGGCTACTCTTTATATAGTTATATGACATGGATCTACAATGTATTTGATTGGTAGCCATGATTCTATTTTATTCCGAGCATGGGTATGCCCGCCTCAGTGAAACATTTGTTATTTTGCAGATGGCACCGCCCGGTTCCTGATCCTTGGGCTCAATCGTTCTGCACATCAGTAAATATTGGTAATGTATTTCGACCATCAGATGCTCTTCTGACCTCACACATTAGGGGGCATCTATTATAAACCTAAATTGCACCACACATGCTTACCTGGCATCAGGACATCTCATATCCCTTCTTTGCCAAAGAACTATTGAACAACTCTTTGAAAATCCTCTTTTATAAAGGCCCACATGCCCTGCTCCATTACTGCATGCGTGTACATGCTATATGACCTAAGACAGCCTCTGTGGACCGACAAAAGAACGAAAAAAGGAAAGTTGCCGACGGAACACAAAATCTATGGGTGAGTTAATTGAAACTGTCGGCCATGCATGGCCAAGGGTTCATCCAAATACCTAGCTCCTTCTAGCCTATAAAAGAAGGGGTAGGGGTCCCATTTGGAAGAGAAAAAATATAGCAAAGAAGCTCTGCCCATTTGCGTATTCCCATTGTGCCAACCCTTTAGCCTTTCCTTATGTCAGAAGAGATACAAAGCAAAGTAGTTGGAGGATAGTAGAAGAGGAGCCCAGGATCAGGTTCGCGGAGCGGTGGCCGGTCTCAATTTTTTGTAAGTTGACTCATTCAAAGTAATAAAGAAAGTTCTTTTCTCATCCCATTTCATGAACTTTTTATAGTTTGATTAGTATATGTTTGGATTTCTAACCCGTTAGTATATAAGTAGGATGCATGTGTAGTTGTCGCTTGTCTTGTATGCAGGTCAGCTTTGGAAAGGAGTATTACCAACAAGTAATCAAGTACAATGGAGGATCGACATCAAACACCCGGAACGAGGTAGGTTGATCTTGCCATGCATTTACTAAGAAAAGGGGATTTAAATCTAGGGATGAAGGTAGAAAGTAGTTTTTCTTCGGTCATATCTGGATGCAAAGCCTAAACCCTATTTGCTAGTCTGTAAGGAGATTTCCCTCACAACAAGGGTATGAGATGTCAGCCCATGGGTCTTACCCATGTTTAGGCCCTTTTTGTAATGTATAAATAGATAGCTAGGCAATGTAACAGGGGGTGATTTGACTCAGTGCAAGTTCAATCTGTGTGATTGTAGTGTACTCTTTGCTAAGTGCAGATAGTTGTGAATGCTTTGTGCATACTATGTATGACTTCCAGAGCTAAGTGCAAATGATTGTAAGAGATTGTGTAAAGGCTTTGTGCTATGACCTAACTCAAGGAAGGAGGATCTGGCGAGGTGTGCGCAGATCTCCTGTCCTATGCGGAGTTGGATTTGTGGCTATGTGGATGTAAGAAGAGTGGAAGAAGATAATAAATAATAAGAAGAGTTGGTGGACGTAACCCCACGTTGGGGGTGAACCACGTATATCTTGTGTTATGGGTGCTTTGTGCGATTGATGTGATTTATTCTTAGTGTTGTAATCTTTATGTATGTTATATGCATTTGATATAGTAGCTTAGTGCTTAATAATGTAAATGAATGCTAGATCTAATCTATTTCTAGATGCTAAGTGCTTGGATGTGTTAGATCTTGTTGAATACTGTGTTGTTTTGTAATTAGGGTTTTAGCCTATGATGTGAATCAAGGTTAAAGACTAATGAATATTGATTACTAAGTGGTCTATTAAGTGTTGTAATCAAATATCTATGTCCTAGCTAGGTTGTATACACTTGAGTCCTGCAACCACCCCTACCTGTACCTCGGGTGAGACTTCATCTACTTCGCAGGTGTTGCTGAAAGGGCCAATAGTTAGGGTTTTGTTGGTGCATTTTTGTGGCGTTGAACCCTAGGTCTGCCCCTGTGCCAACAGGTAGTTATCTTTGAGAGAGACTTTATTGAGGTTTCTGAAATAAATGCACAATCTGATTTCTCCACTCTTTTTTCTAGTTGGAACTAAATTTGATACCCATTTAGAAAATATTAATGGGACAATGATCTTAGGATCATACATATTTTTTATTTATTTTTCAATCAAAGGCATCAACTTTGGGTTAATCCTCCTAATTTTCTGTTTAAAAGGTTTTTGGTCTTCTTTTATAGGCATTTTATGTTGTAAAATGGTAGTGTCATAAAATTTTAGATCTTCATAACTCCATGCAAAAACTTCTATGAATTATTTGAACAAGTCTATGTATTTTTGTTTTTGAGCAAGAGGTAAAGATTTAGACAGTTTAATCATTTTTTGTTCTTGTTCAGTTCTTATGTTTCAGTCTTCAACTTCCTTTCTAGTAGGTTCAATTTTAGGTTTTTTGGCTACATCATCAAAATCAAACAACTCTTCTAAAGGGACTAACCCTCTAGGAAAAAGATTCTCCTTCAATTGAAAATTTTCCAAATCTTCTTGTTTATGATCTATTTCTCTGGAATCTGTCTGATCCACATTTTCTCCTTCATCGTCAAAATCAACATCTATATTGGCACATTCAAATTCATTTTTTTATTGTAATTGTTTTTGAATTTGTTCATCATTTCCAAAAACTTGCCAATATCTGATGTTATCTGGGACAACTGGTTTGTTATTCACTTCAATTGTGTATTGGCGATTAGGATTAAAGGGAATTTTACAAGTGCTTGCTGAGGTAGCCATACCATCAACAAGAATTCTCTAGTCTCTGGGAATGGATGATACATCACACTCAATAAAGCATTCAAGAAAATCTAGGACAACATTCCTATAAGCTCTCAATCTTGGGTGTTTAGTAGAGTATTCACCTTTGATCTATTTTATTATTAATTCAGAGTCACCCCAAATCGAAATTATCTTGGCACCAAGATTCTTTAACAGTTGTAACCCTATCATTAAGGCTTCATATTCTGCTATATTGTTGGTACATTGAAAATTAAGCTTGTAGGAATGACCTTTACAATGGTTTGTTTTTTAATTTGAGACCCACACACCTGCTCTTGCCCCTTCCCTACTAACAACCCCATTAAAATCTAATTTCCATAGAGGTTCATCTTGTTTATCAGGTTCCACCATAATTGTTTTGTCTTCTTCAAGAATTGTTTTGTGTTCTGCAATATTATAAACATCATTCTCTAAATTGACAATTTGTTTTCCTATGTCTCCATCATTGTACAAAATGAAACAATCAAGGTCTGAAGGAACATAATATAAGGGATAATTTTATGGTTTATCCTTACTACTGGCCATGTATTTCATCAGTGCCTCCTTATATAATCTCCTATGTTGACCAAACAATGGAATGGTAGCATAATACATGTCTAGTTGAAGGGTTCCTTGTAACTTAGCTCGCCATGAGCGAGACAGTAACATGCCATATTTAGGAGGTATATTAGCAACAACTATGTCCACTACCAATCTCTTGGTTGGTATTTGTGCTAAGGTAACACACAAATATTTAATGAGACCTATGCATTTTAATTTTCTTGAATCAAAAGAATACAAATCTTTGTATGGGCTAGTGATATCAAGTCCTAATTTTTCCATAACAACTTTAGGCATAAGGTTGTGTGAAGCACTAGAGTCAAGCATGGCATTGTGAAATTTTTTATCGTGAATGTTTAAACTGATGTAGAAAGTGGGTACAACTCCATTTTCATATTTTCCATCAACATCAAGCCCAAATAATAATTTTGGTTGATCATCAACAACATTACTGTATTTGTACCTACCTCTATGTTCGGATCTTTTATCACTTGTGATATATATGCATTCGTATTCATAATCTCTGTTAGAGGAATATTTATCTTGAGTTTTGCTAATTCATTTTCAAAGTTGAATGTTGTTTGAGTTTTATTTTGGTTAGAAACATCTTCTTTCTCAACAACATCTTTTTGTGAAGTATCTTTGGGTTGGCTGGTAGAGGGAATATCAATTTGAGTTGTTTTAGAGACAAAATCAAATGTTCTTTTCGTTGGAATTTATGTGTTCTTTTTAGAGGGAACATCAATAATTTTCTTGGATGATGTATCAACTACCTTTTTAGTGGAATAATCAGAAGTTTTCTTGGTAGGATTATCACTTGACTTCTTACTCCTTAGATTATACTTCTTATGGACTTCCATAATTGCATTTTGAAAATCTTGTTTATCTGATTCTTCCTCATCCATTTTAGTTTGTGAAAGAAGGAATAGATCTTGTTCTTCTTGAGTGAGAAAAATAGAAGCATTATCATTTATTCCCATTAAATTGATGTGAACATCATCAAGGTCTTCCACTATTTCTTCCCCTTCATCAGCATAATTTTCTTGAAAATGAGGCTTGATCTGTTGATCTGGACCTCTTTTTTCTCTTTGTTCTCTTTGTTCTATTTGTCTGATTTGGGGTTGGTTTCTCCTAAAATTAGGATTTTTTATTTGGGCACCAGGTTGATTCTCTCTAGGAGGAGTCCTATCAGTGATGTCTAACCTTTCTATCATCCTTTCCATGGTTCTGACTAAGAATTCAATTTTAGCATCAACAGAAGAGTTAGATGGTTCTTATTTTATAGTTACTCTCCTCTCTATTCTCTATCTAGTCCTTTTGGCTAACATATTGGCCTCTACACTCACAACATCTCTCCGCATTTCTTCCAAGGTTTCAGGGTTTCTTTCTCTCAATTGATAAGACATGTTAGCATCAAAACCATCAGGGAATTTAATCAAAGATAAACCTTAAGGGGGTTTAATGTTTGTTGGAATTGCATTATAAATATTTGTAAATATAGTGCAATAATCCTGCACACTTTCCCCAGGGTTTCTTTTAATGCTTTCATACTCAGATAAAATCTGGAGTGGATTTTTCTTAACTTCCCATCTATTGAGGAATGATTGGTGAAAAGGAGTAATTTCATTTAGGCTAGCAGTTGGTAAGGCTTTGAACTATTTCCTAAATTATCCATTTAAGCTTTGGGAAAACAGTCTCATTTTGACACCTTCCTCGTCTACTTCTTGCAGGTCAAAGAAGTCATTCATTTTATCAACATGTTGATGTGCAGTCATAGTTCCAGTGCCATCAAACTGAGGAATCCTAGTTTGATAGTCTTGGGGAATATTATGTAAAGGAGAAGCCAAAAGGAGGGGAGCATCATATCTTGCTTCCATGATTGGTGTAGGAGGATGGATAACAGATGAACTTGTGGAAGGTGTAGATGTAGGAACTCCTAGAATAGGATGGATCATTGTCTGTGACGTTGTTGGATAAGTAGTGGAAAATACAAAAGAAACATGATTGATAGATATAGGATGAACCAATTGAGGATTAATATATGATGCATAAATGGTCAGGGAAAAAAGTTTAACATATTGTTGGATATAGGATTCATGTAAAGGTTGATCAAAGTCTGAAGATAGATCTTGTAATTTTACAAAATTTTGGAGGATTTGATGATCAAGAGATGATTCAAAAGATTGCCTTTCAGGTGTATTGGGTTGGAGAATAGCTTGACCTAATATTGTTTCATCCAAAAAACTCTCAGACTTGGTTTTGAAAAGGATATGCTCAAATGGTAGATCAAATTGAATATCCTAGATTGTGACAAATTTCTCTAGGAGAGATGTTTCCGTAGGAGGACTACTACTCCCTTGACTTTAGGGATGATTTTAAGGATGGAAATTTATTTTTAAATGTAGAAACCTTGGCGAATGTTACTAATCCTTCATATGTCAACTATAAATGTTTGGCGATATTTTTGTAAAAATATTCAAATTTCTAAGTATTTTATATAGTTTTTATAAAATTTTGGCTATTTTTAAGGTAAAATCATTTTATCCTATAGAATTTGGGCGAATCATTTTTAAAATAGAAAATCTCATTTTTGGAAAAACCATGGAAAATTAGCCCATAAGAGAAATTTAGCCCCTAAAATCATCCCTTCTTGACTTTATGCTAAGCTTCTTTTTCTGGTCAACTTTTCCAGTTTATCTACAACTTTTACAAGTTCTGGATTAGGATGAGATCTGGTGTGAATTTTTTTTGGAGATAGAACTTAAAATTTTAAACACACTACCTAATTATTTACAAAGTTTTACAACCTCTGAACATTTATCTCTTCAGATTTGAATCTTTGATTGTCCAGAAATCATTTTTCTTACTAGGGACAAGAGTTTATAGAAGTTGAAAATTTGTTCTTCCCCATCATGGTTGCCACTATGTTAACACTCTGTAATTTCTAGAGGTTGTAGAAGAAAAGACAGAGGTAACTGCAAAACCACTTTGGAAGCTGGGATCTAGCCCTGCCAACTTCAGAGAGGGATCTCTCTGTAAGATTTAGATTTGTTTGGTTTAGAAACTTAGGCTAGTTATGAAAGTTCAGGGTTTGTTTGTTTGTTTGTTTGACATACCTGGTCGATTGAATGCTTAAATTTCCATTGGGCTATGGGGTTTGTCTTTTAGAATAGGGATCAGTTTCATATTTTATAAAGTTTCTTCATGGGGAAGGGTAGTAAAATTGTTTGTATCTTGTAAATTTATATGAAGTGAAAGGGAAGAAAGGAGAGGAAAATCCACCAAGAAAAAGAGCAATTAAGAATTCCTTTACTTAATTTCAGTTGAAAAACATGGAAATCATTCAAAAACCAGAAACATAGTATACTGAGATAAATTATATTCTTTAAATTTCTTTAAATAATTAGAATTGGAAACACATGCAATGATTACAGAGAATGAAAAAAATTCAACAAGGAGAGAATCACATCACCAACAGTCTAACACGAGAATCCTGTGAAAGAGTCTTTTTATTACTATTCGATCCTTTTGAATAATACACAGTAGCTTTCTTGGATGCAAAAATCAACCCTCACTACTTTGAAAGGAGAAGTATTTATATAATTATTTACATCAGATCCTGTCATATATGATCAGGATATTTTGGAGGGATGTCTAAACTAACTGAATCTCAAATTATAAAAATATAGGAATCTTGTAGATCTTCTCGAATGTCTGTTGCTGATTTGGTGGAAGTTGTTGATGACTTGCCTCTTTGACTTGCTTAGTTGTTTCTCCTTGCATACTGAAACATTGAACTTGTCTTTACTCAAGTAACTTGCATAGCTTATCGCACCTCTTTTTTTTGGGATTGATATCTTGAGTAATTTTCTGTATATTTCATCCATCTTTGTGTACTTGGAAAAAGTAGGCTTAGTAATGAAAATATATTTGATTTCATGTTGAATGCTTAGGTCAAACTGTAATGTCTCCTGGACAGCTTTCCCAGTGATGCTTCCTTGTATTACTGCAAAATTTGAATTGTCCTTTTCCATTGTCTTCAATTTTTTATTGTAATTAGGCAGAGTGATCAATTTGTCATTTAGCACTAACAATCCAGGAAGACCTTTCTTGTGTAGCACCTCAAA
>SNQJ01S0093051.1:9907-22411 GCA_010110895.2 Picea sitchensis
GGGTTGAGGTCATGGCCACACTGGTGGTCATGTGGGGTGGAGGTTCATGCCTAGCCCTTGTTTGCATGGGTGTAACTCCTAAGAAGGACCTGTGGTTGTATGTTTCTGGGAGATTCTAACGGGGATTAGAGAGTCATTTCATATCAAGGGTGTTGAAGATACATAGTATGGGAGGTCAGTGGAACCTGTTGAGGTATGGGTCTGTGTTATGTGGTATCAGAGCTTGGTTGAAAAAAAAAAAATCTATAGAGGGAAGACAAAATGACAGTTTTTATTTGAATTCTGTGTGAAAAGATTGAAACAATGTTGTCGAGGAGATGTCAAGAAATAATTTTACCCCATCCAGCCGTGGAAAGGGAGATGAGTTCATGCTTGACTAGATGCTATGGATACATCACATAAACGAGCTACTAATACTAGAGATGAAGAAGAAATTGTAGCCAAATATGCTGCAGAGGAATGTCTATTTAGATTTTTTGTGAGGATAGGTGCCAGAGAATAAATGGATATTCTGATGTATGAAGGAAACTTAGACATTTAAGAGCTTCTAGATTGGTTTAGAGCTCTAGATAAATACTTCAATTATGAAGACATTGAGGAAGATAAGAAGGTTAAGCATAGAGTCACTAGATTGAAGGGGCATGTAGCACTGTTGTGGGACGAACTGCAGGCTGACATGCATTGCAAAGGAAAACAAAGAATCAAAATATGGGACAGGATGGTAACCAATATGAAATCTAAATTCATACCCAAATATTATCAAATCAATCTATTTCGAAGAATGAAGAATTTGAGATAGAAAGGGATGACAGTGAAAGAATACATAGAAGAATTTTACAGGATCAACATTAGAGTTGGTCATCACGAGAGTGATGATGGAAAAGTCGCTAGATCTATGAATGACCTAAGATATGAAATTCAGGATGAGATGAGCATGGTGAAAATCAGGAATGTGGAACATGCTTATCAGATTTCTTTGAAAGCAGAAGAAAAATTGGCCTGAAAGCAAGGTCAAAGTGGCAGAGGTAGAAGTCATATTAGAGGAAAAAAAATTGCCTTGAAAAGAGTGCAAAAAACAAAGGATGAAGAAAAGAAACCTCATAATTACCCAGAAAGGGGAGGAAGTTCACAAGGAAGACAATATGCAGACATGAATACTTTTCCTTGAGAAAGAGGAAGAGGAAAAGGAAGAGGAAAAGGAGGTGAAGTAAATTGTTTTGTCTGTGGAAAGATCAGATGCAAATATTTTGAATGTCTTGATAGAAAAAGAGATGGAGGAAGTGAATCTCACATTTTAGAAGTGAAAAGGTGAAATGTTGAGGTAGAAGATGTAGAAGGCGGAAGATCCTTAATGATGAGGAAAATTCTCTTGAATCTAGAGAAAGAGATGGAGAATCCAATCCAGAGAAATAGTCTGTTTAGAACTGCTTGCAAGACCAATGATAGGGTATGCAAGGTGATAATCGATAGTGGAAGAACAAACCATCTAGTATCCACAACGATGTTGGAGAAGCTGGAATTGGAGAATGTTTCACATCTGAACCCATATAAAGTTTCATGGTTGCAAAACGGACATTAGGTAACAATAACTAAATAGTATTTAGTTGAGTTTAAGATAGGGGGATACAGAGATGAGATTTTATGTGATGTTGTTCCCATGTATGTCTGTCATATTTTGTTGGGGAGACCATGGAAATATGACATAAATGTTATTCATGATGGAATAAAGAATGCCTATACCTTGGAGAAGAATGGTAGGACACATATGTTTCTTCCAATTGAAGACAAGAAGGTGAAAGAGGAGAAAAGCAATACTATACTTATCATTAGTGGGAAGGAACTTCTAGATGAGGTTAGGGAAGGTGAAGACATGTAGTTTGACATGGTGAGAAAACCTAGAGTCATTTTGACTAGCACCTCGATAGATGATCTACCTGAGGAAATTTAGGAACTGATGGAGAATTTCGCTGATATAGTGGTGAATGATTTACTGTGTTCATTTCCATCCATTAGAAGTATAATCCATCACATTGACCTTATAACACGGGTTAGTTTACCAAACAATGAAGCATATATATTGACATTGCATGAGAATGAAGAGGTCAAGAGGCAAGTCAAAGATTTGATGGACAAAGGCTTGATCAGAGAAAGCTTGAGTCCTTGCATTGTACCAACAATGTTAATCCCAAAGAAGGATGGTGGATGGAGAATGTGTATAGACTCGAGGGATATAAACAAAATCACCATAAGCTATAGATTTCCTTTACCCAGGATATATTTCTTGAGTGGAGCAAACTTTTTTTCAAAATTTGATTTGAAAAGTGAATATCATCAGATTCAAATGAGGGAAGGTGATGAATGGAAGACAACTTTCAATATGAATGAAGGATTGTATGAATGGATTGTCATGCCATTTGGTTTGAAAAACACGCGAAGTACTTTCATGAGATTGATGATTGAAGTATTGAAGGATTTCATTGGTAAGTTTGTAATTGTGTATCTTGATGATTTATTGATCTTCAGTAAGACCGAGGAGGAAAATTTGAGGCATTTAACTCTAGTGACGAGGAGGTTACAACAAGAGAAGTTGTTGATAAATCTAAAGAAGTCATCTTTCATGAAGACATAAATCATTTATTTGGGTTTTTTTATCTCTTCAAATGAGTTGAAGCTGGATCTTGAGAAAGTAAAAGCAATCAAAGAATGGTCATCGCTGAGGAATATCTTTGAAGTTAGAATCTTGCATGGAACAACCATTTTTTACAGGAAGTTCATCAGAAATTTTAGTGGAATTTTTGCAAAAATGATGGACACAGTCAAGAAGAGACATAAATCTTTTGATTAGATAGAGGAAGAAGAGAAAAGTTTCAAATTATTGAAAGAGAAGGTCATTGAACAACCAGTTCTGGTTCTGCCATTTTTTAGTATAAATTTTTAGGTGAGATGTGATGCAAGTGGATTCACAATCGGAGAAGTCTTAAGCCAAGATAATAGACTGATTTCATACTTCAGTTAGAAGCTGATTGATGCCAAAATAAATTATTCCACGTATGATAAATAATTTTATGCAGTCATACAAGCATTGAAGAAATGGAGGCACTACTTGGTTCTGAAAGAATTTGTTTTGTATAGCGATAATCATGCTTTAAAATTTATAACCAGATAGGAGAAACTAAACCAGAAACATGAAAAATGGATCGAATTTATGAATAACTTTTCTTTTGTTATAAAAAACATTTCTGGAAATGCTAACAAGGTTGTTGATACATTGAGTAGGAATGTTTGATTCTGCAGGAGTTTCGTGTGAAGACCTTAGGTTTTGATAGCCTTAAGGTTATGTATAGAAGTGATCAAGAATTCAAGGATGCTTATGAAGCATCTGAGAATCCTTTTCTAAGAGGCAGAAGCCAATGGATTGAATATTTAATTCAATATGGATTACTATTCAAAGGAAATAAGTTTTGTATCCCGAAGTGTTCTATGAGAGAAAACTTTTTGAAGGAAAAACATAGTGTGGGATTGGTTGGACATTTCGGCCATGACAAAAAATTTGCACAATTGAACAATTTATATTATTGGCGGGGGATGAGGACATATGTCAAGAAATTTGTCAACTGATGTAGAATTTGCTAGCATGCAAAAGGGAAGAGACAAAATAGAGGGTTATATCAACCATTTCCAGTACCAGAGAGGTCATGTGATGCAGTAAGAGTGGAAAGTTGTTTGACTTCATGGTTTACCCAAGAGTATTGTTTCAAACAGGGATATCAAATTTGTTGGTAATTTATGGAGGACACTATGGAAGAATTTGGGGATGAATTTATATTTTAGCTCTGCATATCACCCTCATATGGATGGATAGACTCGGGTAGTAAATCGAAGTTTGGGGGAATTATTGAGGAGTTTAGTCGTTGAACATCACAATCAGTGGGATCAGATTATGCCGCAAGAGGAATTTGCATATAATGATTCACCTAATAGAATCACAAGACAGAGCCCATTCTAGATAATGTATGGAATGAAGCCAAGAGGAGTATCTAAGTTGAGAGACATAGATAAGAGTGAGCTTAGGAGTGCTGGAGCAGAATATTTTGCAGCAGAGATGTAGGAGCTCCATAATAAGATTAAAGAGTGGTTGCAGTATTCTAATCAAGAATACAAGCATAGAGAATATCAAAATAGAAGAGAAATTCAGTTTGAAGTGGGATACTTGGTCTTATCACACCTAATAAAAGAATGCTTCCCAAGGGGAACATACAATAAAATGAAAATGAAAAAGATAGGGTCGTCCAAGATTTTACGAAAGTTTGAGGAAAATGATTATGAGGTAGAATTTCTAGATGTTGTGGGCATATCACCCATATTCAACGTAGTAGATTTGTATCCTTACAGAGAAGATGAAGTAAGAGGACCAGAGAGTCAGAAGAAAATTCAATGGGTCAAACAAATGCATGTAGCTGAAAAGCCGCAGATGGAAAAGATCATTGATTAGAGAGTTATGTAGAAGACCCTTAGGAAGAAATATTTTGAATATTTGATAAAGTGGAAAGGACAGCCGATTGAGGATTCCAGTTGGGAAAGTGAATCATATATTCAAAAACATGGACAGACGGTGTAAGAGTCCATGATTTTTTCATCTAGAGGAGTATGATGCAGGGGCATCTCTAGCAAAGCAAGCACAAACGAAAGACAACTAGATATGCACCAGCACACATTTTGAGGACATTTTGAATTTTGAAAGATGGAACATTAATGTAATATATGGAAAGATATATTTGATTTTATGGTTTGGATATTGTAACACAAATCTTGAGCATTTTCTCTCATTTGTCGGTTTGAGGCATTTAATGTAATGAATGTAAAGTAGTTGTAGATATTTTAATTCGATAAGATAGCTTAGAGTGTAGGAGGGAAAAATATAGAAAGCTCCCTCATATATATTGTATTGTATCATTATTCTCAATATAAGTTGTAGTGCAAGAGAGAATAGGAGAATAGAGAATAGCTCAATATAAGTTGTAGTGCAAGAGAGAATAGGAGAATAGAGAAACAAAAGTTATGTGAATTTGTATGAGAAAATAGTTGTTGTTATTGAATCCATGTACATAAGCACTTGATTTAATATAAGAATTCTTTGACTCAACTTTATGGTGTTTTCATGGTTATTGTTTTCATATATAGAATGGTATGTTTATCGTTTGTATATACACTTTGTTATTGTTAAGGTCCTAACCCACTGCTAGGTAGATCAATGTATTCGGATGTAATAAAAGGTCAATATTAATAAGACCTTTCAATAAAATAGAATATGGTGGATGTAAGAAGACCCAATAGAAGCTTCCACTCTAGAATGATCTTCCTCTAGATGCTTCTTTAGTATAAATAGGAGTCGAGGGTATGGAACCCTCTAGCTTGATATTATTGTAACAGAGCACTGCTCGATTGAGGTTGCCCCCTCGAAGAGGCCCAGAATTGCCATCTGAATCAAAGTGCTATTTCGTTGCTATTTCGTATATCATTTCGTATTGTGAAGATTATGCCGGATATTTCGTCGCTATTCTCGGCTATTTCAGTATTTTGTTCTCGCTTCCGCGATATTTTATATATCTCGTATCTTGCAAGTGGTATCAGAAAGCACTTTCTCTTGGCGTAAATTGTGGGTATTTTTTTTCGTGGTAGAGATGTATTCCGGTGTCATTAAGCCACGTAGTCCGGTTGCTACGCATAAACCCGCTGTTGAGGGGTTCATACACGCAACAAATACGCGGTTCTAAGCGACGCTTGTTACACATACCCTTTGTAACCCTCTATTGGGTAAATTTCTTCGAGCGGTAGCGCGACGTAATAAATACCCGTGTACGGATCACCTAGATTTCCAAGTCTCTCAGATAAACCTATCGGCCGCTTGGATCATAGTGTCACCGGTGAACAACACCGAAGATACTCTAGTACCTCAGTCGGTAGTATGGATAAGGGCATGGCCTAGCCTCCTTATTTGGTGTCCTCAGATATTGGGTCGAGTACTAATAAGACCCCGCACGACACGTAGAGAGCTATAGCACGGCAAACCCTTGTCTCAGAACCCTTGAATACCTAACCTTGGGGACATAAATGTACAATATAAAATAAAATTAAACCTACGTAGATCTATTTAACCCGACCGATTCTAAGTTGCTAAGTAAATACTGTTCGTAATTTGGGATTTCGCGATCGCAAAGATTCTTCGCACTGTAAAGAATAACCCCACGTAAATTTTTGACCATTATTGAGACCTATTCCACTAGATTAATCTCTTCTCCCTCATCACTTTTCCCCCATAATTTTTCTACAAAAATTTTGACCCCGCCGCACTCCCCTTTCAGTTCACCCATTTTTTACCATTATTTGGAGACCTATTCCATTAGATTCATCTCTTTCGCCCTCATCACTTTCCTCCTAGTCATTTTTCTGCAAAATTCTCACAAGACTTTTCATGTTCCATCGCCATCATGGCCCAAACCCGTAACCAAGAACTAGAGTCTCGCTTCAACACCGCAACATGGCTTCATTTGAGACCAAATAAGAAGTGAAACAACTCAATGCTACTATTGCCTCCCGGTGATGCCTCCATGAATGCCTCCCGTCTGCATAGTCGCAGTCCGTTAAATGGCAGGTCAAAAATGAACTTTGAATCTGTCTTTGCATCTCTTTGCACCAAACTCAAAATTCCTCTCGATGATTCTTTCGAGGATGCACCTAAAAGACTGGCAGAAACTTATTCCCATTCCTTCAACCACATCACTTTCAAAGGGACACATACCGAGGGTGGATGTAACTAAATTTACTGGCTCAGACCCCAATCGGGTTGGGTCGGGCCACAAATGGAACATTATTTCTCTACAACATTACCGGATGACTTGGCCAAACTCGTGTATGGTGTTCTCCATCTAGATCAAGAACGTGCTAAGTAATGGTGGCAATGGAGAAAACTTCCCGCCAAGGATATATTGTTTAACCAAATTTGTTGTGTATATTTATGAACACTTTGACACCTACACCAACCATTTGGGTCGCTTGAAAAAATTGAAGTTAACGGGCACACCCCTATAGCTACATTTGAGCGCCCGGGTTTTTCAACAGGGTATGATTGATGCCTTCTTCACAGTGCTTTATCGCTGGCCTCAAGGATGAGGTTAGGTCCCATGTCCTCGCTGGCTCCACCTACCACTTGGGTGGAGGCTACCAAAATCCAAAGAAGCACAAAATTGTTTCCTCTCAAACCGTAGCCTTCCTTTTTCCCACGCACGCCTAAACCAAGAACCCCACTACTCCTCCCTCCCTAAAAATACATACAAAATTGACCTGGGCTGAATGGCTGAACGACAACTCAAAGGCCTTCATTATAACTGCGGATGAAAAATATTTCCTGTGCCACAAATGTAAGGAACAAAATTTTTATGGCCATCCGAGATATCCAAGAAGACAATGATGACACTTCCCTCGCTCTCGAGTCACCGTAAACTTCTGAAATAAACCTCCTTCCGACTTCCTCCTATAGAAGAACCCATCATTTCCTCAATGCTCTCAACACCGGCTTCTCTGCCTCCCCAAACTCTCAAGCTCATCTGCTATATCAAGCACCGGTGTTGTCATCTTCGTTGATAGTGGCAAAACCCACAACTTTATTCATCGGCCAAGACGCCTTCAAGAAACCCATTGCTATCCGCCGTTAATTTCCAAATCATGATTACAATGGGGCTCTAAGGAATGTGGAGGAAGCCAGGAAAATGTGTGTCTCCAAATATTTGACTACAACCTCAAATCCCATTTGTTTGCTATTGACATGGGAGTTTAAGTAGACATTGTGTTGCGCCTTAATGGCTCGGAACCTCGGGTCCCATTCTCATGGACTTCCGTTCCTAACCATGCAATTTGACCAAGGAGGCCATAGACATAAATTTCAAGGCATCATCAGTTCTCCAAATCATGCGCTTCATCGCATGGAGAAATTGCTCAAAAGGTCATTCGGGTGTCATAGCCCAACCTCCATGCCATTCTGCCACGTAGATCCCACCCGCGGCCCAAGACCCTCCAAGCCCTCTTGACTAAACATCAAACAGTCTTCCACTCCCCAAGGACTTCCTCCTTCCTCACAAGGCCCATGATCATTCCATTCCCTTGTCCCAGAAGCCTTCCCCCCAACAAACCATATCGCCACCCCTTTGCCAAAAGAATGAAATTGAAAAGATGGTCCAGAACTCCTGACTGTCGGGGTCATCCACCCTAGTACGAGCCATTACTCCTCCTATTGGTTTCAAGTGGTTACTCAAAGAAAGAAGGTTCATGGCGCACGTGTCCTGAATTCCATGCCATCAATAAACTCAACAAAGATACCCCATCCCGTCATTGATGACCTCCCCGATGAACTGAGTGGTGCCCAATTCTTCACCACCAAACTTGATCTTCACCGCTATCACCGTGATCCTGTGATGAAAGAGGCTGACATTCCTAAGACGTAATCTTCTCGTGACTCATGAGGGCCACTATGAGTTTTGTCATGCCCTTTGGGTTGTGTGTAAGCCTCCACCTTTCGTGGAGTCTCATGAACCATGTCTGGCCCCTTCGCTATTTTGTCCTAGTTTTCTTTGATGATATCCCTATATAGCAAGACATGGAAAGACCATTTGACTCATGTGGATCAAGTTCTCACTCTACTCGAAGACCAAAGCACTAGCTTTTCCTCAAATAGTCCAAATGTTCTTTGGTGCATCCGGGTTGAATACTTGGGTCATCTCGCGGGCAAGGATGGTGTCAGGGTGAACCTAAAAGATTGAAGCTATGCAAGATTGGCCGACCCTCTAAGACTCTCAAAAGCTTGCGTGATTTTGGCCTCACCGTATTACCGCAAAGTTCATTAACCAGCGGAAAGATTGCAGCTCCTCTCATGGCCCTCCTTAAAAGAACTCTTTCAATTGGACCCCAACAGCCGCCTGATTTTCAAAACTTTGAAGATGGCCAGCGTGCACCACTCTGGTTCTCTCTCTTCCCGACTTCACAAAGATATTTGTGTTGGAATGCTATGCATCCGAGAAAGGCATTGGCACTATCCTTACGCAAGAGGGTCAACCTTTGTCCTTCACGAAAGCAAAACAACCGCCCTGAAAAAGAATCGCAAACCTATTTATGAAAAGAAATGTTGGCAAATCTCGCATGCAGCTTTGAATTATGGCGTCCTTATATCTTTGGGCAACGATTCCAAATTAAGACAATTAATAAAGCTCAAATACTTCCTTCCTCTAGAACAACGCGTTTCCTCACAAGAGCAACAAAATGGGTCACTAAGCTTCCTTTGGTTATGATAATGAGATCATTTACAAGAAGGGAAAAGACAATGTAGTGGCGGATTTAATCGTCTGTGCTGGCGAAGATGAAGGATTCCTTTTCTTTCTTTCCTTCATTGTACCCTCGACACGTTTAAGCCGTGCACCGAATGGTCAGTAAGACCCCAAAGTTCGTGATCTAATTCAACAATCAGCAGAATAAGTTACGTTGTGCCCCCTGTAGTGGTACCTTGGCTTCGTAGGATGAGCTCGATGCTGCAAAGGTCACTTCAGCTTGGCAAACAACGGCTCAAATCCACGGTACTCCGTGCCTGCGTTGCCACCCACAAGCACTACCAAGGTTCACCAAAACATATGACGTAGAAGTTAAACGCTTCCTTTTTCTCGATGGTGAAACAAGACATCCGTGTAGTTTGTGGTCGAATGAGGTCTCGCCAGACGCAACAAGGAGAAATAAATCTCCGTGCACACCTTAATCGCTTCCCACCGGAGATTTGGAAGGATATCTATGGATTTCCATTAATGTGCTTAACAAATCAGTGTGGAATAAATCGCTGATAATGGTGGTGGTAGATTGAATTTCCAAGTATGCTCATTTCGTGCTCTTCAACACCCATTTATCGTGATCCACGGTGGCCCAAATTTTCATGGATCAAATTCAAGCTTCATGGCATGCCAAACTCTATTGTTTCGATCGAGACCCAACTTTCACAAGCAATTTCGCAAGAACTCCGCTTAAGCTACAAGGCAATACGTAGCTGTATCTCAACATCTTATCATCCCTATACAGATGGTCAAATGGAAGTCACAACAAGTGTTTGGAAACTCATCTGAGGTGCTTTGCATCGTAAAAACAACACCCGGCTCAATGGTTACCCCTCAATGGTGGTACAACACTACATATCATACCCACCGCATGACTCCTTTTGAAGCAGCTTATGTCCATAAGCCACCGCCGCTTCTCTCATACTTACCGGTACCTCGAAGGTCCGTGAGGTAGACCAAACACTTACAACCGGAGATATCCTTCATAAATTTTAAAGAGAACTTGGTCAGCGGCCCGTAATCGTAATGGTTAGCAGATCATGGTCATTCTGAATGCCGGAACGTCAATTTGTAGAAGGGGATCAGGTGTTTCTGCGGCTACAACCATATAAGCAAACTTCCCTCAAGGCCGAGCAGTGTTAGAAGCTAGCCCCCAAATTTTATGGCCCTTACACAGTTCTAAAGCGGGTGGGACAAGTTGCATATTAGTTAGCTCTGCCTAGTCAGTCGAAGCTACATCCTGTTTTTCATGTTTCCTGCTTGAAGAAGGTGATTAGAACCAGGTGCCAACTTCAAACCAACCTTCCAGAGTTAGCTGAAGAAGGATCCATTTGGCTACAACCAGAAGTAGTTTTGGACCAGAGGGAGCATCGCCTGCATCAGAGAACCATCAAGGAAGTGCTCGTACAATGGAAAGATATGACTCCAACAGATGCCACTTGGGAACCAGCTACCATTCTGCAGCAGTTTCCACATCTCAAGCCTTGAGGACAAGGCTGTTTTTAAGGGGGCAGACATGTCAAGGTCCTAACCCGCACATAGGTAGATCAATGTATTTGGATGTAATAAAGGTCAATATTAATAATACCTTTCAATAAAATAGAATAAGGCGGATGTAAGAAGACCTAATAGAAGCTTCCGCTTCTAGAAGGATCTTCCTCTATATGCTTCTTTTTAGTATAAATAGGAGTCGAGGGTATGAGAGCCCTAGATTGGATATTATTGTAACAGAGCGCTGCTCGATTGGAGGTTGCCCCCTCGAAGAGGCCTGTGAACATTGCTATCTGAATCAAAGTGCTATTTCTGTTGCTATTTCGTATATCATTTCTGTGTCTTGTGAAGATTATGCTGGATATTTTGCTGTTATTCTGTCATTTCTAGCATTTCGTTTCTGTTCTGCATATTTTATATATCTGGTATCTTGCAGTTATGCATTTGTTTCTATTATTTCTGTATGATTTCATGTTGAATTTATGAATTCTGTGAGAGGGAGAGTATAAGTTTCAATTTCTACCCATCCTGAGAATTCCTGCAAGGAGTGCAGTGAAGGTCCGCAAGGAGTGCATGACGATATCTAAGTTTTAACTCAGAAAAGATCAGAAGAGATAGAGTTGTTCTTATACCCATAAAGTGAAAGTTTAGCACAGATTTGTGCAAGGTGTTCGCAGGCTAAGGACAAGTCTTCGACTTTACCAACCCAAGTGAGTGGTTGAAGAATTCTATCGCAAGGAGTGTGTGCAGGAGCCCCTTAGAATTTTTAAATTTGCAATAGAATCCAAGCTCAATAAGGATAGATACTTCAAAGGATTCGAAGGAAAGACAAGGGTTGAATTCACCTCATAGAAGTTAAGCTTAGAAGATTTGACACCAAGTTCTTTGACTAGGAGTCATTGAAAACCTGAATGGACAGTGGAATTTCTCGGAGGGAGAAATACTAAAATTTTGTGAACCATTGGATCTAGCAGATCATTGGATAGGTTAGGGTCAAGATTCCTTTAACATCGCAAGGTCAAGAGGGATAATAGTCATCATATTTGGATCAACGAGATTCATTGATCTAGAGATTTAAAGTTTCGGTAGTTCAAAAATCAAAAGTGTGAAGGAACAACTACACGAAAGTCATGACACATGAAATCACGACACGATCTGGATCATTGATTTCAGGAGGAATCTGGACCATCGATCTGTGGAAAAGGAATATCACGATTTCCGTTATTGGACAAAGGGAGATAATTTAGATCATAATTCCCTGATATGTGACATCTCAACGTGCTCGGAGGTTGGGCCCCAAGTCGCAGCTAAGGCTCACATCAAATGAGAGATAAGGGAGGAGCTAAGGACCCTTAACCCATTTCAAGACTTTGGGACCTGAAGGATTCAGGGTTTCTTCTAACTCAAACCCCTGATACGTGAAATAGAGACGTTCCCTTTGGGGTTGAGGTCGTGGTCACGCTGGTGGTCACATGGGGTGGAGGTTCACTTCTATCACTTGTTTTCATGGGTGTAACTCCTAAGAAGGACCTATGGTTGTATTCTTTTGGGATATTCCAACGGGGATTACACAACCATTTCGTCTCAAGGGTGTTGAATATCCATAGGTCGGGAGGTCAGTGGACCATGCTGAGGTACGGGTCTATGT